>NXFV01002031.1:0-116732 GCA_002803225.1 Gamarada debralockiae | reverse complement strand
CCCCCCCCCCCCCCCCCCCCCAAATATATATATATATATATGCCAAGCCACACTCTGGAGTCCACACCTCCAGAAATCCTTCGCGAGATATGCGCGTATCTTGATTTCAACAACCTGAGAGCCTTCACGCTCGTAAGCAGAGAGTGTCGCTTGGTGGCGAAGGCTCTCTTGTTCGGGAAAATTCATGTTGGCGTTGCGAGTCGTAAACAGCTTCAACTCAATGCCGATTCTTGGATCAAAAGACTTCAGCGATTATCTTGCCATGATCAAGTCCACCGTTTAAATATTGATGGCACAATGCCACGGGAAGAGGATGATAAGGGGCAAGCCATAGTCGCCACACAGAAAGGACGGTAATATTGTTTCAATTCTATTGCAGATGATCGGCTTGCGCAAGAAGCAATTGACGAAGACGATGCGTGGAAACCTTTAGCGGACTTTATCCAGCAGCTCCCTTCCCTTTTGGATATCTATTATACCTGCTCAAACCAGTTCTCGCCTTGTCTTCTAGCAACCTTACATCGGCATCTCCCTCACTGCCGGCTTTACCTTGGAAGCTTCAAACTTCGCTCCTTTGACGAGCCCCATGTCGATTACCACGAGGTACGTATGTGGGAATGAAATGTTTCCTGTTCGGACTGTTTTGGGAGTAGCGACTGTCGAAATGTGTCTTGGAGCAAGAATTCTCCAAAGTCCTTCCGAATGTAACAATTACTAACTCCGCTGTTACGGCTAGTTTGCGTTGGTAACTTCACCGAACTTATACAGCATTGCCACGAGGTACCACCCCAGGAGCTACGATGAAGAGGCTTTCTTTCAGACAATATCTAGATTGGCACCGAATCTGAAGGAAGTATCTCAGGGTTACCTCAGATCCGGCGCCAGCATCGAGGACTTTCAAGTCCCCGCAGAGAGAACAGTTTGGCCAGGATTCACTCTGGACGAAAACAAGGCTGTCGCTCGAAAAGGATTTGTGACGCAATTGAAACTGTTCGAGAAAGAACGGCTCACGTTGGAAGACATCATGACTTGGAACAAGCTCATTGACTTCTCAGCCTTGCGCACCCTCGAACTAAGCGCCACCATCGACCAGGAAGCGCTAGACTGGTTGACAATACACTGTCCTTTCAGATCTCTTCGGGCGCTGGAGTTGAAGATCGATCTATGGTACCACGAATCTCGTGATGAATATCTCAACACTTTCAGCTCCTTCATATGGAGTCTCCCGCCATTGGAGTCACTCACAATTAGTGCCAATCCCCTTAAGCTTGGACAGCTCACGTCCATTCTTCAGTGTCACGGGAGCTCTCTCCGCAAGCTTTATCTCGAAGTATTTGGGCACCTCAGCTCAATCGAATTTACTGCCCCTGTAGTGGACAAGATTCTACAACAGTGTCCACTGCTTGACGATCTCAAGTTGATTATACCGCGATCAAAAGGTGACAAAGAAGAATAAGTAATCTACAGAACACTAGGCGGTATACCTAGACTTCAAAACTTGTCCCTCATACTGGATTGTTCAAACCGAACGATTTGGAAGCGGCTACCTGAAGATGCGGAGGAGATCGAAATATCCAATGATCCATCCTTTGACGACTTTCATCAGTCGTTCTTCCCAGAGGATAGATACAATCCGGGCGGCGACACACCTCGAAACGGTCATGTGCGTGATGCTCTCATTAACGCTGCCCTCGATGAAGCTCTCGCACGCGCCATCTTTCAAAGCATCTCAACTAGAAAGGGCACCAATACTCTACCGCTACAATCCCTACAGCTATGCATTTACGGAGGTGGTTTCTTTGGTGAACCTAATGAGCCCTACTGTCGTCTTCCTGCGAACGGACTTGTGAAAGTGATCGATCGAATTGGCCAATCGTGGAAAGTCGAACGGAACCCGAGGGATGACTGCCAGGGGCAATTGATCGTCGAGGAGCTTCCATTTAGAAGTCGTAGTCTCTTGGATGTGACGGATGTAACGCGCGATGATCCAGACGCTCTCACTCCGCAGATGAAGCCGGTGTTCAGGAGGCTCTGGCCCGAGAACGAAAATAGCTCCGGTGATTGGCGAGACGAGTGGCATAGCTTTCCACTTTCGAATCCTAGGCTTCAGGCATCTACTTGGCATGTCTCCTGACCTAGAGCAGGGGTTTCACGCTTTTCGCGACGTAACCAGCAAGCCCTTTCCCACTCTCTCCAGGGAGAGGCTCCGTTGAGCATGCGGTCACAAACTTCCAACACTCTCCTCCAACTCATCAAAAAAGGAGAAACCCCAAACCTATTCCGCAGGGGCCGCAATTCCGATCTCCAAAAGAAAGGGAAAGGGAAAGAAAAAGCAAAAGAGACAAGAAGAACAAAATGAGGATTCGCAACCGTGGATTGAGGTTACGGCCGGACTGCTAGCACTTGAGAGTTTGGGATTGGGAGTGGAGAGGAAGACTATGCTGATTGGCTGGACTGCGAAACAGTAATGAGGGCAAAGGAAATGTGCCAGAATATTTTGAGTGTGGTTGTGGATGTGAATTGGAGACATTCGAGGTAGAAGCGAAGGGCGTCGAAAAGTGGACGGATAAGGATTGCTACAAGCTCTCGAGCGCTCTGTTTCAATCCTGCATTTAACATTCTCCTCGATCAGCTATCCACATCCTCAGCCATCTTTTATGTAATCGGCGATTATTCCTTCATCGACAAAGATAGAAACTTTCAAAAGCGATCAGAACTAAATCTCAACAGTAGGTTCACGATCGCCCTTACACAAGGAGATTCCCGCAGCTATCAAAAGCGGCACTTACTCTTACATCCGAATGCGATTCTTTTGCAAACACCATCTACTAGGGATGAGCACAACTTGGTATATGTGATAACTAAAATATATATTCTATCTAAAAGCAATGAATCAGGGGGCGAGAGAGGGTAAACCACGCTACAAGAAATGCTATCCAACTATCCCATCTGCCTTACTTCTGCGAAGGTTGATAATCAAGTTCGAAGTAGCTCACTCCATCCGTCAGATGGTCTCAGACAACACTTCGTAATTCATCTCAGATATCGTTGGTTCTAGAGACTGCCATCGGTTAGCATGGCCGGAACGATAGACCGGGCAACTTACTTGTAACAAGCACCTTCCCATCTCTCCTCATCTGTCCCTCAGACTCAAGTGCTCCCTCTACAAGCGCCTTTTCATCCCAGTCGATGTTGTCCACTGGCTTCTTCTCAATATGCTCTCCTGCAACTTCTCCCTGAACGATATGTCGCAATGGAGCTTTGCCCGGATAGACGTTTTCCAAAGGATTTGTTGCCGATGTCGCTTGATTCGCAGTAGATTGAGATGGCCAGAATCTATTACTTCCCGCTGTTAGTGAGACCAAGAAGAACACGGCTTTTGCAGTACGTACCCAACCATCATCTAGCGTATCCTAATTCAATGCACCATCCATTAAGGAGCCGCTGGGTTGCGATTATGACCCCTGGCTCTGTCAGATCTGTTTCAAAGGAAATAAAGGGTCCCGACTTACCGACGTCCCGAGACCAGATGGATCCGACGAGCGCGAATTTCACACGCATTATAACCGTGAATGAGTTGCTTTAGGTATGGCAAATACGCTGCGATTCCAAAGTCACGAGCTACTATGAAAATGTTCTCACAGTCGTCCATAGAAATACTCTTCCCATGAGGTCCTCTAAACAGCACCAAAGGGCTCATGGCATGGCTATTCTTGGGATAGTATAAGAGTTCTCGGGTTAGGCCCCTCCCAGGTTCGATGAAGAGATGCAGATGATCTTGCGGCTTCTCTACAAAGGGGATCACCACAAATGGATGACTCTGCGAGAAGGATCAGAAGCTGACGGACGTTATCCAAAGGTTGATGGCCTGCCCGGCTTTGACGTAAGGGCTTCTGAAGCTGTATGCTGACCCTGACTGCGCCATATTCATGGATGATATGGGCTCGCGCACCACGGTAACGGAAGACACGGTTTTGGCGGATGATCATGTACCCTTGCAATGCACATAAACAGAAACAACCCTGCCTAGACGTAGATGTATGTACACGCGGGGGAAGGCTTTCTCAGAGGGCAGGTGATGCGCTAAGTCTGTGGTGGAACACGGCTGATCCGAAGCAACTCCACTTTATGATGCACTTGTCACAAACCCTATGGGCATTGAGGATAGCATAAAAATAGAATTTAACGAGCATTGAAAAGCACTATCTGAGCATAACGCATAGGCAGATGTAAGTACTGCTATCCGCTCTATAACTTATCAAATGCTTCAACCGCCGCCTCTGCAGCTTCGGTTGCGCTCGCTGGATTGGTGCCTGTGACTAATCTGCCATCGGTAACGTGGAATGAGTCCCAGACTCCGGGAGGTCTTTCATCTGTTGTAGAGATAAGTTATGAATGTGGCAATGCCGGAGCAAGTAACTTACATTTGGCGCCCAGCTCAGCAGCCATTTCCTCGACAAGTGGCTCATTCCATGATTTAAGAGTGTCCATAAGCTTCATCACATACTCTCCTTCGGTTGTAAAGCCAGTAATTGTCTTGCCACTGATGATAGACTTGCCGGTAGAAGCGTCTATAACTCCTCCAAAGAGGGCGGGACCATGGCAGCTTCAAATTAGTCAGCGTGAATGTGTTCTCTAACTATGGATATAGCGATGGCATACACAGATGACACGATTCCGCCCTTGTTCCACACATCGGATGCTATTTTCTGGAGATTCTTGGCATGAGGATAATCAATCAATGCGGCGTGACCTGCGGAAGCAAAGAACAAGCCGTACTGCGCATCCCAAGTTAGCAATTTCCTAACATTAGGAACTGCTTCTAGGCTGCGTCAAATGCACTAACCTTGGATGAATCAACGTCCTCAGCCTTCGGCATATGATCCAACCTCTTTCTGAACTCTGAATTAAGATCGCTCCACTCGGTAACATCTCTGCCAGTTAAGAAAGAAGGCTGTTCGCTCAACCAATCAACGTAATACTTTCCAGTCTCGGATGCAAAATCAACTTCAAAACCAGCCTTCGTGAAAACATCGAATGGATGCATTACTTCGCCTATGAACACCCCTGTTTGGTGCTCTCCGTGGAGCTTTGCTTGCGCGGAGGTCACTGCGATGAGAGCGCGACGGGGAAGATTTGGAGCCATAATGTTTAGATAGGAGTGTGTTTGCTAGGAGTTGATACTTGCAATGTATTTTTCTGGAAACAATATATCCGACTTGGTTGGAGAAATGCCAAGAGTCACGAGCCTGAAGTATGCTACGATGAATTCAGTGGATTGCCAGAATAGACAGAGACAAAAAGATCTGGGATTCCAATTGTGCTTATATTATTGTTAAGGAGGATGGGACCCATTAATTCCTGCAACTAACATACAAGCATCGGGCCAAGACACTGCAGGGCTTACATCATTTTCAAGGGTACCTGCACAGTAATCTAACGAACACTTCTCAGAATACAGCTGTAAAGAGTGACCGATTATGGAGCTTAACTCAAAGCAGTGAAGCAAATACAAGGTCTGATGGAACCAGCATATAGTCAAGCCGAGTCGCTTATATGCTTCTTATGCGACTCGAAATGTTCTCTTGTGGTTCGCTTGAGCTTTTCCGAAGTGTCCAACAGATTTAATTGGAAGCTTGTTTGCTTGGCTGCTGGTGGAATATTCTGGGTTTCTCTGCAAGAAGCTTACTGAGCATTCGGAAGAATATGAATATTTATTCGTCGCGATGGCAAGGGTTGAATTTCGGCGCGGGTTCCGAATGAGGTGGCGGGGTATGTTCAGAGGTTCTGGTCGTAGGTCTGGCCAATCATTGAGCTCGCCTGATAATGCGTGGGCTGTTTTCCCTTTCCTTCTTTGGAACATGAGACGAGGAGGGAGATGTTTGAAGCTGGCGAGAGGAATCGTGGAACGTGGACGTTGTGTATTAAGCGGATATATATTCTTGGGCACCTTGGTTCCAGATGCCGTCCCAGCCCAGTCGCCGCCTTGTTCATCTCAGCGTCCAAATCTTAGTAAATAGAATCGACGAAGAGTATCCACCAACTCCAAATATACAAAACACCCTGTAGAGTTTTCATTTCCAATCATTACCCTCGACCTACTCAACCTCACCAACAGTGAATTTTAAATTACTGCTGATGCCACTCATCGTAACTGAACTTCCCTCGCCCTTTTTACTAACTCCCTTCCCAGCAACAAGCTCCTTGTAAGCCCATCCTTTCTTATATGTAATGATCTTCAAGTCCTTCCCATCGACTCTGATATTGCCGCTCACCGTCTTCCCAGACACCGTTCCTTCCCACGCCTCGGGGTAACGGACAGTAATCTCCCCAGAGCTAGATTGGTGACTTGCTGTCAACGTTCGCCATCTCTTCGCTGTGCGCCGTCTCTTCACCATCGTACCGACGTTGCTATCCTCCAAGCTAATGTCTTCGTTGATGTTGGGAGGAAGAATATCTTGATACGGATCATCGTCGCCGACCGGAATGTAGGGTTCTGGAGAGTGATGCTGGTCGGGCTTATCGGGCTGATCGGGTTTGTTAGGCTGAACGGGCAGGTTGGATGGGAGAAGAGAGATGAATACAGGGTCCAGGATGTCGATGTCGTGATTTCCACTCACGCTCCAACTTTCGAATTGGGTCTTAGGCGCGTCATCGGGATCGGTAGAAGGCGAATATTGGATGACTGGTAATACCTTTGCTGTAATCTCTCCTGATGTGCTCTTGAAGCTTCCAATTGAGCCCAGGAAGTAACCTCCAGCGATGTTTCCAGAGACGGACCAGATGCGTGTTACGTAGTCTCGTGCAGGGGGCCTGTATCCGGGGATCCCAGGAAAATTCACTTGGATCTCACCCGATGCAGTCGAGACCTCCAGGTCTGCTGGCTCGGGCGCTGAAGGGAGAACTGGCTGGGGTAAAACGCCAGTAGTGATGTCTCCTGACTGAGAACCAAGCTTGAGCAAATCGTACAGAGGATAAATGCCCTTGATGTTGCCAGAAACTGTCTCCACAGTTATATGGCGGGAATCGAGAGGATATGGTGTGGGTGGAACTGATTCCTGTATGCCATGCTCCAGAAAGAAGACATCTCCCGACACTGATGCAAATTCAGAACTCCCAGTGACGTTTAGCTTGATATCATCGAAGACCCTCAGAGTAAGAACGGTGGATGCTATGGAGAGTTCGGATAGCGAGGTATCCTCAGGTAACCAAACAGTAATTTCCAGGGATATGCAATGGTCGTGTCCGGGTGTTGTAAATGAGGCCGTCCTCGGAACACTGACTCGCATGATTCGCAAATCGTCGTCCCACGTCTTCAGAATCCCAAGATTCCCGTCGCTGACATGCACGTCGATCGAAATAACGCCTCTTGAGCCGTACTTCGAGTTCTTGGGCAATTTGCGTAGCCTAATTTCTCCAGAAGTCCTCACACTCTGCATATTGCTTCCGCTTTCACCATCATGAGTTACTTGAAGCACACTGAGACCCTTGTCCAGTGCAAAATCAAAGAAATTTTCATCGCTGTGAATATTTGCGGAAGAGCAGTAGGGGCCACTAGCACCATCAGGGAGGCCCAAACCCGGTGGCTTGGTTCCTTCTGGAAGATTTCCTCCTGGGAGTTTCGGACTATCATTTGAAATCTGCTCAGCAGTAAAATTAGTTGGGCCATCAGACTGATTGGGGGTAGTCAAAAGGTGTAGAGTAAAACGAAAATTATCCCAATGAAATCACCCAAAGGGATAGTCGGGCTAGTGATGAGAATCGAGTGCATACAGATCTTCCCAACTTGACCAAGGTCGTCATTATGCCCATCACAATAGCTATCACAAGAGCAACGAAAAGCAATTTCTTTATGATGAGACGCAGCCGCGAGGGCTTCCGCGATGGCTTTCTGATATGGTTGTTCGATAAGGGAGTGTTTTCGTCTGGATCACCGGCTGGTCTGCCCATACTTTGTGGTTCAATATTGGAAGGCAAGCCTTGCTCAAGTTGATGTGGTTGGAAGGTGCTATACGATCTGTTGTGTGTTGAGCAGGAGGATGTAGTCGGAGAAGAAGGCGTATAAGCTGGAGGAAGACTTCGCATTGAGTTCGTGGGATCAGAGAATATATTGTTGTCAGTCCGTCGATACGATACTGGCGATGAGGGGGCATTTGAGGTTGGAGGAGGTGTGGGGCGATTGTTCGCTCGAGAGGACGCGTAATTTTGAGAAGGGAATAATCGTCCCAAGGTTGGTGAAGTCGTAGATCTCGAAGCGCCTCCGGACACCGTTCGAGTCTCACTCCTGGGTATTAGGACCTTGTCCTCTTCGGCACGGTCTTTACGATCGAGAGATGGGTCTGGCACCATGGCATTCGATGCCATTGGACTCTGGTTGAAGTAGCCATCTGTGGGACTGAGTTCGTTGCTGAACGACTCGGTATCCGATGCTTCATCAATTGCTGAGTAAAGATTATCTGAATATGGCATGTCTAATGCAATTAATACTGCTGCCTGCGCAGAACGCGTTATACAAACACAGAGGAGTTCAAAAAACTGTGGCCTGAAATGAGGCTGTAGAATGCGGGAGGTGGGGAACGAAATACTTTCCCTGGGTACCTTTTGAAGGCGTAAGCACGGAGGGATAGAAGAGGCGTTTAGGGATCATGGCATTCTAAACTTCCGATTTCTGCCTTGCGAGGCCGCGTAGACTGCGATAAAGGTGCAGCTCATTAACCAGTAACTCTCCCGAGAAGCCAATTAAATTGGCTGATGGGCATGAATCCCACTCGTGCGTGCGTTTCATTGAGTGATGGATGGAGGGCGACGAGAGCCATTGGTTGTTGGCAGCAACGCCGCAAGCTTGCATGGATTTGGAAGGTGGGATGAGGAAAGAGGGGAAGGGGAGTTCGGGATCGGAATTAAAGTATCGGCTAAAATTTAAGGCTTAGGAAGTCACGTGATGGTACGAAAAGTGATCTCACGTGCCCAGAAGGAAGCTGACTTCACTAACTTCAGTTCAACCAAGGACTCCTTAAGAACACGCATGCATTCAGGAGCGTCCTTGCCAAATCGCATACAAGCCAAAGATGGCCTTTTGAAGTCAGGACAACCCCAATTCAGAGCTTGAACATGGGTCTCTGATGGCGCCCTTTGAAGTGTCAAATTGATGTCAACCCGTCATGCTATTGTCAGGTTACGGCCTTGGACAATGCGTTATTTTCAATGCTTTCCAACTCGTTGCTTTATAAACCCAGATCAGAATCGTCATGGGTTTAAGCTCTTCTCAACCTCTCAGAGCTATCATAAAATGGAGGGAACCAAATCAGACGTAGGTCGGATCCACATCCTAGGAGTCGGAAATCTAGGACGACTCTTCGCCCATGCCCTCGCAAACTCAAAGAATCCACCTCCAATATCACTCCTTCTTCATCGTCCAACTCTCCTCCAAGAATGGGAGCAAGCCGGACGCAAAATCTCAATCACAACCAACGGCGTCGTCAACACAAGTGGCCACTTTGATGTCGAAGACATATCTTCTCCTTCCACCCAAGGCACTCCCATCTCGAACCTCGTCGTGGCAACGAAAACCATCAACACCGTTTCCGCACTCTCTTCTATCAAGGACAGACTGAATTCTGAGTCTACCATCCTATTCACACAGAACGGCATGGGAACCATAGACGAAGCCAACCAACAAGTGTTCAAGGATATCTCAACAAGACCCAACTACCTAACAAGCATAACCTCACACGGCGTCTTCACCCTCTCCCCTTTCTCCTCCGTACAGGCTGGCTTGGCTTTTGTCTCAATCGGACGGGCACAGCAAGCGCCTCCACCTTCGAATCCCTCCAAGGCTCAGTACTTGATCAACAAAATCGTCGAAGCGCCCATCCTCTCCGCAAAGGAATATCCACCTCAAGAACTGCTCCATCTCCAATTAGAGAAGCTGGTTATTAATGCAATGATCAATCCCTTAACCGCAATATTCGATTGCAAGAACGGGGAACTTTTTGAGCATGGGGCAGTAGTGAAGATGATGCGTTTGCTACTTCAAGAAGCGAGTGAAGTCATCCAGCTTCTCCCCGAAATCCACAACTCCGAAGATCCTGAGATCGAGGAGCGGTTCTCTACTCAGGAATTAGAAGTCAAAGTCTTAGATGTCGCGGAGAAGACGGCCAAGAATACAAGCTCTATGCTTCAAGATGTCAGAGCAGGACGAGAGACGGAGATTGATTACATTAATGGATGGATTGTGAAGAGAGGAAGGGAGCTGGGGGTGGAGTGCGAGCATAATGCGAAATTGGTGGAGATGGTGAAGAGTGGGAAGAAGATTGGGGTTGAGGATATTAGAGACCATTTTGAGGGGCCGGGGGATAGGGTCCATGTCAGTGATGCGTTTAATTTGCTTGTGTGGCCTTGATTTTGCTCCAATACCTATGTACAATATATAGTCTTCACTTAGCTCCCACTCCCTCTACTGTACTGTCCCATTCCATTCACTCCGGTATATCCACTCCCAAATCCACCACCAAACTCTTGTATCCGCGTCTACTTCGATTTCTGACTCGGCGTAACTGCGAATGTAGGGCGTACGAATCTGCAAAACATGGCCGTCAGTACACTCTCATCCTAATTTCTACGGCTCTGAGGTAAGCTTACCGATCCGAGTTATAAACACTAGTAGCACTACCCATCAACTCCTTCTCTCTCGCCTGATCCGCCAGATGTCTGCGCACCAAATCGCGGTCTTCTTCTGCTGTTAAGAGCGGGATGAGATGGATTCGTGACCACATCTTTTCGCGTGCGAGCTCACTACAAATCGTCAGCCCCAACCTCACCCACAGTCCCCGCATCCAATCCATCATGCAATCCAATCCCCACCCATTCAGAGCCAAAGCCCCCAGTCACTGTCCTATCTTATCCTGATTGGAAACAGATGAAGGAGAGGAGATGGCCGAAGAGGCAGGGAGGTATGTGAACGTACTTCTGCTCCCTAATCCCCTTCCCAACCTTCCAAAACCCAAATGCCATCACGCCTGTGACTGCGAGGAGCATCACCGAAGGGCGGAAGCCTCTCGCGGGGAGATTTCTCTACATCACTATGTCAGCGACTGTTCTCAATCTCCACCCTTATTCCCATCCAATATCAAGCCCCCCCAATTTCGAATTCGCAAGCCATCCTTTCCACCAAGACGATCGTCTCAACGCGAGCTCCTCAATTTGTTCGTGCAGGTTTGGCGAAATGGGGCGAGGAGGAAATAAACGCACCTTGTATTGAACAGGCTCATAGCCACCAGCTGGAGGCAGATCTTGCGGCATCGTGTGTGTTGTTGCGACTCAATTGCGAGGGATCGATGAGCTTCTTTCGATTTGAGGTTCAAGTCGTCGGAAGCTTGATTGGCGCTAAACCTTATTTAGCGATTTGCCTGGCAGAATCATCCTCTCCCACCCAATAGCCCCATAATATATCAACCAAGCTTCAAGAGCTAACTCAGAGAAACGGCTGGTGTAAGAATTTGGGTGTTCTGGTTAAGGGGATGGTTTTTAAAGTGGAAATGTAGAATCTTTTATTCGTGACCACTAAAAGACGTATCTCAAAAGTGTCCCTATAATCCCTCCGTTCATCCATCGCTCAACGCCACCTGCTATGCTGTTCCCAAAGGTAACTAGCCCTCCAACGCCGCCCCGATTCATGGGTATGCAAGAACGGGCTTCCATAAAACTCCTCCCACCCGCGCACACATAATACAAGTCTCAACACACACCATCCCCACTATCTCCCCTACGTCCTCCATATAATCTCTCTCCATTGCTCTGGCAAGCTCGCTCAGCTCGGTCAACCACCAGCCAACTCCGCCTTCAACTCCGCCTCTAAATCATCCTCCAAATCCCGAAACTCATCACCCTCACCCTCACCATCACCATCATCATTGACAGTCGTGTCCTCACCCTCATCCCCATCCTCATCCCCCGTAACACCCGGCGTCGGCAAACTACTCTCGCTGCCCGCACTATTCGGCGTCTTCACCGTCTTAAGTCCTGTCGTCCTTGAATTCGCAATGCGTTGTTTCTTCAACAACGTGCTTCCCTCATCACTATCCTCATCATCCGTAACATCCTCATGATTCCGCTTCACACCTCTCTTACTACGCCTACTCGAATTCGACGCCACGCTGGACGTATCACTATCATTCTCCGAATCTGAGCCCATGAATTCCGCTAATTCGTTTTCGGCACTACCCCAATCGAAGGTTTTGAGATCGTCGATGGGTGATTGCCCTTCTATTTCGGAGGGCATGACGCCTTCTTCGTCAGCTTCTTCTTCTTGCGATGCAGGGATGCTATCGTTTTCTTGTTCGGATTCGGAGCCGCCGGTTTCGTCGTCTGAGTCCATTGTGTCTTCGAGGCTGCTGTGGGAGATTGGTTTGTTGAGGTCGAGTCGCTCGGGGAGGTCAACCTATTTGGTGTGAGTGTTTGCTATTGGGGTTGTGTCGAAAGATGTATGGGAGAGTGAGGTTTTAAATAAGGGAACGTGCGGCGAATACTTTTGCCTCGCTAGTTCAAGTGAATGCGAAGCGATTGCAGCAGTGAAGGGTTGAAAGAATCAGAAGGCGAGTAAACTTACAAGATATCGACTCTCATCCTGTCTCTCCCACTTGCTCATGCTATCCAACAGCCATTGCTGATTGACAACCTTAATATGCGGATATCTAGCCGCTTGTCGGACTTTCTGTGTGCGAGTTTTACTTGTTGGAGTGACTAGGTGGGTGACTTTTCTGGAGATCCTATGTTCTGTTAGCTCAAATCCCAACATCCGGAAAACTTGATTCTTACTTTGTCTGCAGTTCGGCTCCAAAGCTTTGTGCTTGTAAAGCGATTTCGCTTCTGTAACGAGGCAAGTTAGTTTTGAGCTTAATTTTTGATATAATCGCTTCCAAATATAAATCATATGTAAATTAGCTAGTAGAAATTGTATTTAAATACCTCATAAAATCAGCATTCAGCGGAACAAGGCCAGACAGCACGACAGTGGTGCCTTGCAGAACCTTGCCCCTGGGATTCGTTAGTCAACAATCCACAAGTGATTCAGGCTATACATACTTCAGAATCGGCATCACATGTCCAATATCTGGAACTATCTTGAGATCAGCCGCGTCTTCCTTGATTGAGACTTTCTTATTATGACCAGGTCTAAGTTGGGCGATTCGTCCTCCTTGGGCATTGTGCAGCGCGTTATCATACTCGTCGTAGAAGGCTTTGTGGACTTGAGAGAGGTGTTGCTCGAGATACATGAGTTCGACGTCGTCGTCTTTGAGGAGATTATGTTTGTGGTGATGTTGGTGTGTCGCGTCGCCGTTCTTCTCATCAGAAGCCTCTTCAGCATCTTCTTCGCTGTCGAGTTTCTCTTGCATATGTAATAGTGGGCGTTCTTTCAGTTGCTTCTCTAAGAACTTCTCTTGCTCGGCAGTTTGCTCGTCTCGTAGCGCTTGATCATCACCGCCTCCCATTCTGACCAATTCTTCTAACGCACTGACTTTCACACCATCGTCCTCGGTCTTGGATTGGTCCTTCGCTTTTGGCACATCTGTTGATTTGGCATCTTCTGATATTAGTGCCTCGCCTGTAAGTGTCTCTGATGTATCTGAAGCGGCTGATTCTTTCGACTCTGTCTTGTCTTTCTTCTTGTTGATATGGATTTTGATCTTCGGAAGCTCCTCTCTCTTAGGCAAGAAGCTCGAGTTGATATCTCCAATGCCAAGGAAAAAGTCGTAAGGATGTACCTTGATGAGATTCGGGCGATTCTTTGGCCAGACGTCCGCACGATCGTCGATGATGACCACCATCTTCGTATCCACGGGAAACAGTCGTGCCAGACTCTTTGCGGTCATACTTCCATTTTCGTCTCGGCTGATTATCCGATCTCCAAATAACTTCTTGTCCGGGTCGACGATCCTGGCGATATTGACAGCGTATGCCCGAGTACCCATCGTATAAACGTGCAACTCGTACATTTCCGAGATCTTAGCCAAGAACTCCTTCAATCCCGGTCGCATCTTGATATAGTACCAGCATCCGCTCGCCAGGCCTCTAGGGCCCTCGTCATTCAGCTGGAACGACTTAACATCCTTCACAGACTCGTAATTTGGCGACGTCGGATCGCGCTGCCATTCTCCAATCGTAGGTTCAATACACGCATGGATAATCGTCTGATCCAGATCCACCACCAACGAAAGCTTTCTATGCTTCAGCAACCGCCGTTGTAATTCCTCCTCCGCCTTCGACGCCTCGCTCTGACTAACCGTCAAGAAATTCTGGTCGTGAATCATATTGATCTTCGCGCGTTCCGTATCCGTGGACGAACTTGCCCAATTCGTCTCTGTCATATCCTTTCCGCAAATTCCGCAGAGACCTGCAAACTGTATTGAATGCGGACAAGTCTCCTCAATATCCACAAAGACCATATCGCCTTCAATCACCATGCCCTCGCGGACTTTCCATGCCTTGATATTGCCATCTGCAGGACTGTCCCAGGTCGCGTAGGTAGTCTGTGGCTCCTCAAATTCCAGGCCAAACGGATCGCCAACCATCTTCATCCATTTGAAGCTATATTCAAGGATCGCGTCTTGCTTGTTGATCTCGTCGCCGGGTTGTTTCAGTAATCTACTGATCGTGATCGGGTATTTGAGCTTTGTACCCAAGCTCAATAATTTCCCCATTGTGCCCTCCTATCGTCGTCGCGCACTCTTTGTGCTCATGCGGTCTTCAGTATTTCGGATCTGCCAATGCAAAACAAATTAGCCATCATCAGAACCAAAAGTGACAAAAAGGGGAAAGCGTGGCGCGCATGCTCTTCAATCTTGCACAAGCTCTGATAACCCAGCGCGGTCTACGAAGGCCAAAGCAGTGACTCGAGACAATCGCAAGAGCACGCGCAAGTTTCAAGCATGCAATGATCGGCATCTACAAGCTGTTGAAAGACCTACGATCTCAATTTGAGCCTTGTAAAAGCTCTCATAGATATTCGCGTGGAGTGCTACAGCGTTGTATATCCGCGGAACTTTCCCTCATTCCCCATCCACAAATATTCACCTTTGAATCAAAACCCCATCTCCAGAATCTGCGCGTTCTTCCAAATAGCGCTTTGCCAGCTCATGAGCGAATTTGCGCGTGGAATTATTGTGTGATTGGAAGTTGTGTGATGGGGAGCTTGAAGTAACTGGCGATTTTTATGGAGCTGTGTTTTTTGACCTGATGTTTGAGGCAGAAGAGTCGATCGGAAACGGCCGTCGGCGGGTGTGGTGGCTCGACGTTTCGCTCACTGGAGGGGAGACCTTTAAATATGTGTCAAAGAAAGCGGAAGGGAGATCACCACCTTGATTTGTCGGGTTAGCGAAAACCTCATGCATGCAGGGCCATGGAGGACAGGGATTCGACCATTTTTGAACGGAGGGATCTGAGTCGCCAGCCGCGTTACACAATACCAGCTTCACGGAAAGATTGACGAGTAAGAATTGAGAAGCAAGCAGATAAGGCGATTCGTACGCCTTTGAACGGTTTCGATCACATGATCTGGTCTCTTGTAAGACTAAGCGAGACAGAAGACAGGAGTAGCATATATCCATTATAATCTATATAAATGCAAGTCTACTACACACTGACAGTTCCATAATTACTCAGATCCGCTCGTGATTACGAATCATCATAATAATCATCTCTCATCGCATCTCATTCAAAGTCCCATCACACCCTGATCACCTATTACCATCCAACCTTATATCATTACCACACCATGCAGCCATATCCCAATGGAAAAATCTCGCTTGCTCTCTAACAAAAAACAACGATCAAACAGCAGTGCTGCTAGCAAATGCTCTACTCCCAGACGCCTCCAAAGCCGAACGGTTCTTGCTACCAAGTGTCCCCGACTGCGCCATCGTCTCCCAATCGTGAATGCGTCGTATTAATTCAGGATCATTGTCGTCACCGATAAATGTCCAGCTCTCTTCTGAGTCCTCCAGTGTGTCGTCCGATGCCTTGCCGCGGCGGGCTTTGATGAGTGATTTGGCGTATTCGAGATCCCGATAAATGGATTGGATTGCTGTGTCTACGCCATTTTCCTAGGCAGATGTTAGGTGGTTGCTGTGAGTCGTAATGAGGGATGATAGCTTACCTTTCTGATAGCCTCGCCCAAGACCTTGGCCTTGACAATCATCCGCTCGCTGTGTGAAGCTTCCCACAACGCTCGTGAGAACACACTGACATTGAGTTTTCTCAAGAAAATACCCACTCCAAGATCTTCGACACGAGAGCCAAAGAAATACTGGTCTCCAAAGAAGGGCTTGATGATTGTCGGAAGACCAGCCCTCAAACTCGCACCAGTTGTACCGCAACCACCGTGATGAGCCGCAGCGTCGATTCGGGCAAATAGCCAATCATGGGGAGCGGACTTGATTTGGAGAATCTCAGGCGGTAAAGGGGCTTCTACCTCATGCGCTCCTTTCTTGTCGAGTCTATCTGACCATCCCTTCGACAAGATGCATCTGACATCGGCTTTCAGAACGGACTTGATGATGGTATTCGTGAGAGCAGCAGAATCTTGGACCACGATTGATCCAAAGCCAACGTAGACCAGCTTCTTGCCATCTGCTCGCGCCTTGTCGATGAAATCTGATAGTTCTTTTGGCGGTGTCCAGTTTGTGCCTTCGTCAAGAAACCAGTAACCGGTGACACGGATCCAGTCACTATAGTCGAGCGGTGGGATGACAACCGACGGACTGAAGTTGTACAGGAAAGGAACCTTGTTCGGCTGCATCTTTTCGAGATTCGTAGCATGCAAACCAAGTTCCTTCTTTCTCCACCGGTTGACTTGACCCGCAATCGCCTTCCAAAAGACATTGTCGAACATGACATAGGTGATGTAGTTGTACGCACCACCCATCTTGTGCTCTGGCACCGCAAAGGCGTGAGGATAAGCTCGAGTTCTCGTCCAAGGCATAGAGAAAGCTCGGAAGTAAGGAATTCCTAGAGCTTCAGCAATGTGAATGCCACCCATAGCACTTGGACTCTCGATCAGAATGTCCGAATCTTGACAAGCTTGCCATCCGGATGTAAGCAACAAATCTATCCAGCCACGGAACTTCGAGGATGCCTCTTTCAAGAATGAGTATGTGAACATGCCGTTCTCCACACAGATTCGCATCAACTCCGCCGGGTCTCCGTCAACTGGTGCGAAATCAATACCATGGCTTTCTATCCAGTCCTGGAATTCTACATGCGTCGCTATCCTAGGTTTGTGACCTTCAGCAATCAGACCTTTGCAAAGCGCAATATAAGGTTGAACATCTCCTCGAGATCCAATTGTCAGACAAGTGATGCGGAGGGATTCCGTAGGTTTGAAGTTCAAAATCGAGGCTCTCGGATCGTCGAATAATACCGGCGGAGCCTCATTCCGGACCTCTTCGGCAGTCTTTGGCATCTTGACCTCGTGCTCACTGGCGCCTTGATATCGTGCCATCTGAAGTGCTTTATGCTCAGCGCTCGCGTTTTCGGCGCTCTCCTTCTCCTCCATGGTCAACAATCCAGACTCCTTCAAGTATCGCATGGTTTCCAGATTCTGGAGAAGAGTGACCGCGCAGTCATCGCGGATATCAGCCTGATTGAACTCAAAAAATAACTCTTCGTGGCCCTTGATCACGATGACAAGTCCAGAATACCCAAACCGAAATCCCTTCTCCTTGTCAACGTTTTCAACATCCTTCAAAGGAAGGATAAGCTTGGTTCGAGTGCCGGGCAACAGACTCCGAAAGCAAAATGACCTATCGCTGATATAGATCTTGCCGTACAACGGCAGCACTCGATGGAGGAAGCCAAAATAAGCAGCCTGCAGCTTTTCGGATGCAGGAAGTGCAAAGTGATCACGGAACCGATCACCAGATCCTGTGGTTTGCTCGTCGTCATCATAATTCATATCATCGTCAGGCGCAAGACCCTGTGGTTCATCGTAATGTTTCTTGCCTCCTTTCCACATCCCGGACACCTTCTCCACATAGCCCATTGATTCTGTGGCCAACAGAGTGCTCATGCGCTTTGAGTGTTTATTAAGGTATCCCGCGACTCCAAGAGCTCCTCGTATAGGATACGATCCAGCTTTCATGATATTCTGTAGCGTAGGTGCAGATGCCGATGGTTCAGCAATGCCTTTTTCTGAACCTTCTATGGAGCCTGTTGTTGCAGCATGTCGAGGTGTCTGCGGCGTGCTTCCAAGATTTATTGTGTTGCGCGAAGGTGACTGAGTACGAAGTTCTGTGGCAATATCACGATCCCGATGTCTTGTCGCCGAGTTCGTGCGTTGTATTGTTGGCGATAGGAACACATCACTTCCTCTCAGGATCTGGCTGGCAGAAGCCTGGGTTTCATCGCTTGCTGAAGGTAAAGCACCTGATGACCCTGGCTCTTCCAATGAGTGAACGTATGAATCTGACGAGCCTTGCTTTTCGGAAGGCCGTCTCTCGAGGCGTTGCCTACTTGAGCTACGCCTACTGGCACTGAAACTGCGCCTGGGTGGTCCGTCCATATTCAGTCTGCTCAGATCCACACTTCGTCTTCCGAATTTGGTCAGATCCATGCTTCGCCTAAGGGCATCAGAACTTGCGCGGCTGGTATCCATACTTGGACGCGGACTTGGGCCACCGCCTGGAGACAGCATTGGTGACAGCGTGGCTCTGACACTTTCCTCTAAGAGCGGTGTAGTCGTTCGAATTGGCGGAGGCATTGGCTTACTTTCTCGTACGACATGCGTCGAATTTCGCTTCGAAAGAACTCCCTTTGGGCTTACATTACCGTCGGAGTGAACTGGTGGGGCCAAAAGGTCTTCGGGGATTTGCCGCGCAGTGGTATCTTCTACCAAGATCTTCAGCACATTCAAAGCTTCTTTCCCAAAACTGAAGAATGAAAAGAAGTACTGAAGAGAAGGTTAGCATAGAAAGATGAGACATGGTTTGAAAATACAAACCTCGTCAATAGCGTAAGTCTCATCATTGTCTATCACCCTGATTTTGCACGTGTCTGCGAAGTCGATAATCTGGCTGTCCTCGATGTCGATGATATTCTCAATGGGTAACGAGATCTTGACACTGTCACCATCGTTATGAGATCTGAATATGATCTTCTGTAACGCCTTGACCCATTCCTTTGCACTTGGAATGCTGTCTGCCCTGAAGTTGTACTTCCGTTGGTGTGTGACGACCGTAAAATGCGTGGCATCCTTCCCTTTGTCCTTGTCCGCCACGTTCGCTGATATTCCATACCGTAAGTCGATGTTACCGCTTGGAAAGTATAAGTCCGAAGGATCCGAGTAGTAAGACAATACATCTCCTTTTAATCGGAACCAGTATCGATTATATTTAGGATTTCGTCGACCCGCTTTCGAAAGGTATCCGGACTTGACTACTTCATTCTGTGCTGCGTTAGTCTCGTCTTGATATTAAACCTGAAATGGCTTACAGATTTCTTGGGTAGGTACGCATAAAAACAAATGTGCTTGGTCGTGATGTACAAGTAACCTTGCAGCAAGACACTCTTCAGCAGCCAGCACGGGTATTCTATCCAGGTCAGCGTCTATTCCCCACTCTACCAGTATTCCATACCTTCTATTACATCCTCTGCTTTCTCGAACTCGAAGATTTCTTTGAGTCTCTTCGCCAAACTGCTGGATGTGCTCTCCCCCGTACCATCCGTTTGTGTCTGGTCCTCCGAAAGGCGCTTCATATCAAAGCTCGGCCGCATAGAGAGTTCTGCCTTCGCTTCCAACATTCTGCTCATGACGGGAGCATCTCGATGTGAAGTCGGTTGCTCAAATTGAATTTCGGGAGTATGGGATTCGGACGATGATTCAGGAGCTGGTGAACCACTCTTCGGAGAGGACTTCAACTTCGATTTCGTTCCTAGCCCGGTGATAGACCGCAGCAGTTTATGTTCTGAAAACTTCCGCTTGTGCTTCTCCGGTTTCCCAGCTGGTTTATCCTGCCGCGTCTTATTGACCTGTATATCCTTCTCTGAGCTCTGCGACGAAGGCTCCCCCGACTCGTCCTCCTCATCGCTGGACTGTGTATCGAACCGGGCATTGAAATCTACCTGGGAGCCAGCTGCAGCAATCATGCCAAACACAGACTGGTTCATGTAGGCTTTGGATTCGGGAGGCGCTGTACAATCTTCGTCCGCATCGTCCCCATCTCGAAAGCGCTCTGGTATATCCATGGTAACTTGATGCCCTTCGTTTCGCCTCTTGGTAAGCTTACGCGCCACGCGCTTCTTTAAATCCTCCTCCGGCGCCATGGCGAGAGATGCGGTGGTTCTGACGCAGAGCTAGAACTCGTTGAAGAGTGTCAGTTGCGCGTGTTACACAGGGTCTTTTTCGCGTCAGTCGTCCCGTATCGATAAGGCGTGTAATCGTGACCTCAAAATGATAGCCGAGTTGATCCAGGTAGAACAATCACATGCTTTGGTTGAGAAAGTTTGATCATAAGGTGGGAGACTCTGACCTGGGAGCCTGTTACAAAATGATTGTAAATATGAGTACAAGTGAATGGATGAGTGGATGGAGAGTTTGAGGATTGGCTGGAGGACTAGATGTCAAGGGCAAGGGTACTTCGTCGAGAAAATAATTGAGAATCGATCTCTCAGGGCCACACCCAAGGCAGTTTAAGGTTGCAATCATCCGTTTTTGGACACTAAGGACGTTGATGGAACTGTCACCTATTTTGGTAGTCGACATTCACGACAGTAATTTGATATTCCAGATCCCATCAAATTGATCAAAGAAAATCAATGAATTGCCAAAATGATCTTTGATGACATCATCTGCACTCTCAAGGATCAAGCCATGTTTGGAAGCTCAGGTGTTCCAAAGCACCGAGCGTTCCGCTCAAAAGATCAAACTCGGAATTTCGTTGTTACAGTAGTTAGGGATCCGGGGAGCCCACAACCTCAAAGATAAAATCACAATAGGACCATTTGATCTCTTCCGAGGCAGAGTACAGTCAGCAGGCTTCAGCAGGCTGCGAGTCAGTGCACTTTCCTTCCAGCTCCTGGACACCCGAGAAACTTTTCCTTTCAGGTACTCCCATTAGGCTACCGTATGACTCCGAATGCTTGGTACAGAATACAGAATACAGTCAGGCTGTGCAAAGAGAGCCTTATCGGCTATGCAGCCCCTAAATACATCTCACAGTCCCCAGAGGCACAATTTACCACTGGCCGTGCCACCCGCAACCCAGTCCTTCGTTGGGTGGAATTGCGCAACGGCTGGTACGGCCGTGATGCCATCGCCGCCTAGTTGAGCCAACTGCTCTCCATCTGATGTATATACATCCACGAATCTATTCATGTTCCCAATAACGAACTTCTGAATACCGTCCTCGGGCCTCTCCTGCCATTGCGGCTTCAAAATTGTCACCCAGCGTCCAGTCTGATTGTTGTGCCGGATAACAGACGTAGGCTTCATGGCTTCTTCATCAATCTCATGCCCAATCTTGAACGATCCAGCGTCCAGGAAGGAATGGATCTTGATAGTGTCATCGTATGAGGCAGTCGCAACATGTCCCGCCGCCGACCAGGAGGCATGGGAAACAGACAATCGCGATTCGTGTTCGCCAACCAAGTTCGGTATCCTATTTTCTCCTTTTCCTGTGATTTTCCGCAAATCCCAAATCTTGAGCATTCGATCCAGAGAAGCTGTGGCCACCAAATGCGGATGCAACGGGTGCAGAGAGAAGCCGCCGATCTTCTTGTCCGTGAGTTGGAAGAGTTCGGTGTCTTTACGAGTTCGCATGTCGTGTCGGCCAAAAGATCCTTCCAGCGTCGAGAAACATAGAAGGTTTGGATCGTTTGATGGAATTGCTATACTGGATATAGGCAAGTCCGTATCCAACGACTCTGGAGCAAAAACTTCCACAGCAACCCCTTTCTGGAGATCGAATTTTCGTATCGAGGAGTCGTATGATCCAGAATACAACGCATTTCCGTCAGCCGGGAATACAAAAGAAGTGATCGTTCTTGCATGGATTTTCAGGGCAGTGATTGCTGGCTCCGGCGTATCCGCATCCTCCTCATCATCACCATTCTCCCCCGCCTTGACTTCTGGAGCAGTCTGAGACGCATCGAATATTCCCATATTGCCCATTTTGTCACCTGCAAAGATTAGTGCTTTCTCCGGACTCGGATGAAATCCAAGAGAGTAGATCCGCTCCGGTGTGATTTTAATTTCTGTTCACCAATTAGTCCAAGCCCCTCGCCCATCACTGTAACCAAACAAGACTCACGGTTCGGTTCCCACCCTTCATACAACTCCAAACCACTCATCTTCTTCCTCAAAGCCTTTAATCCTTCATCCGTAGTCTCCTTAATATCCTCCTCCGTAAAAGTCCTATAATTCGGCATTGCACCCCTCATAACACCAGCCAAGAACCCATCGTCCTTATTCCATTTCTTCCCGTCCACGACCACATCGCTGAAGTTCAAATCTCCACTCACCCTCAATCTCTTCGCCTTCGCGGTCTCCTTAGCAAACGTCTCCTCAACCTCCGCTTTCCGTTTCGCCGTCTCGCTATCCGCTTCCACGCCTGACAACCGTAAACTCGTTCGTGTAGGTCGCGTAGTTTCTCTTTTCACGGGTGTCGTTTTCTTGCGTGCTGCGGCGGTCCTGGGTTTGGCGATGGGTTTCGGTTTGGGCATTATCTTCTCGGCCGTCTTGCTGAGGTCTTTGAGCATGGCTTGGTTGGCGGCGATGTTTTCGAGGCGCTTGCGCTCGAAGGCACTCATTTCGGGCTTTTCTTTCTTTACGGGCGCCATTGTGTATGTATGATGGGGATAAAAACAGATTGGGAATGTGAGGATGGGATGTTGAGTCTGGATGTTAGATTGTGGTCAACAGTCATGAAGTCATTTACGCGAACCTCGAAAGGCGCGCGATGAGAACGCGACTTGGCACGTGCACCTCGCGTTTCGGCCAGGGCTCGTACTTCTCTTCCTCCTAAGTACCACTTTCAACAACCAAATTTCGACATGAGAGGTCGTGAGCGTACCGACAAGTTGGGGAAATTACGTCGCAAATCGAGCAATCATCGGATCTTCAGGCCAAGTTGAGGCTTGAATCGCATCTTTTTCAGAGTCTACGCTACCTATCTATGGTCTAATACACCCTGAAGCGATCCCGGCAACTACAGATAGACAAGTACATTCCCCTCAAACAACCTCCTCGCCGTCCTCGAAATAGTCACACTTTGCACCTCAAACACTCCATCAAATCCCTCCACAGCTTCAACAGCTGTCGTCATGGTTCCACTGCTATGCGCAACAGTCACCTCTCTGTTTCTATCATACGCCTTTAGGACCGTCTCCTTCAAGACCACTTCCTTCATGACCACTTCCTTCATGACCACTTCCTTCATGACCACTTCCTTCAAGACCACTTCCCCCAAGACCACTTCCTTCGAGACCACTTCCTTCAGGACCACTTCCTTCAAGACAACTTCCTTCAAGACCACTTCCTTCAGGGACGTCTCCTTCATCGAAAGCTCCGATGGCGTTCTGGGTGGTGTTGGGTCAAAGGATGGCTTCATCTTCGATATCTCAAACGCAATGGTCCCAGGCACGCTGACAGCTGCACTCAAGCACACGGCTCCTGTCAATTGGAAACTGGGATGCACTTTGCCCATACTGTAAGCTGTCACGAAGATATCCGGCGAAGGAGTTCCTGGGGTGCTGAATGTTGGCGGTGACAAAACGGCAATTTTTGGAGTCCCTTGGACGAGTCCTGCTGAGGTGGTGTCTCGAGCGAGACCCATTTTGACTGCCCCCTCGCAGCGAATTGCCTCGATGATCTCGAGTGAGGTCAGATCGTCGCGGGGAAGTTCGTGCCAGGCTCCAGGCGTAGTGGCTGAGTCAACTAATACAAAGGGGTTCGCGGCGTCGACGAGGGATGTGGTTACAGTGAAGGACCCAATGCTCAAACTGGAAATGTCGATGAGTTCTTGACGATTTCCGGAAGGAAATAAAGCACCAGTCATGCTTCCTGCTGGTTCGACAAACGCAACTTTTATTTGCGAAGCGGTTCCCTTGACACCCCCAATTTGAAAGTCTCCATCTTCGCAGAACTTGCCATCGAGGCCGACTCGAATGGTAGCGATCATTGTTTGATTGGAGTTGGTGTTGAATATCCGTACTTCAATCTATGCATTTCATTAGTCCAAACTTCCTAAATGATTTGTAAAAGCTTACCTCAGTCTGCCCAGGTTCTGGTCGGACTAGACCTTCATCCAATGCAAAGGGTCCTACTCCAGACGCCATATTCCCACAATTCCCAGAGAAATCGACCTTTCCTGAATCAATGCCAACTTGAACAAAGGTAAAATCAACATCGACTCCGGGTCGAGCAGACTTCGAAACAACAGCAACCTTCGAAGTCGTTGACGTCGCACCTCCTACTCCGTCGATTTGTCTTTGGTCTCCGTCGCGCGATCCCATCGCGGACAACAGTATGTTTCCCCATTCCGATTCAATTGGAGGAAGATGGCGGCGGTGCAGAAACAAGCCTTTTGAGGTGCCAGCTCTCATCAACACTGAAGGTAAGGCATGAAAGAGTCTTGGCTGGCGTTCTGTAGCCACCTGAGGAAGGGTGAACATGCCGAGAAAGTTGATGGCAAGTGGTTGCGACAGGCTGATACGGCCTGTTACTTCTTTAAAGGCGCGGACAGACTGCCATGCCACCCAAATTAATTTTTATGACTCGTATGCCACTTAAATTAATCTTAATGACTCGCATGCCACTCTGAATATCTACACCGCTCTTTGGGCTAGCACTATTATTTATCTTTTAACTTTAAAGTATTTTATTATCATCGCCATCATCATCAACACTATCATGCTTTCGATCAATGACCAGTTCTCTACAATTAAAGAGGCTTAGAATGCCATTAATCAGCATTGTCAGTTGAGCTGTATTTCGGGGTCGAAATATAGTGGCATTTCTAGACCTAGCTGATATCTAAGGAACTGAAATACAAGGAGGGGAAGAGCTCTCTTTTATCACAAAAGAGGGGGAAAATACAGGCTATACCTGATTAGGCAATTCCAACCAACAAGCATGTACTAAACACAGGAGAGTTATATAAGGTCTGCAAATCAGACACTTGTCATTATATTATTATCTATAAAGATACTATTTGCAAATTTAGAATTTAGGCATCTTTGCTTAAGCAAAAAGGCATTATCATTACTATTTTTTGTGACGGTCTTTACAATTGTAAGAACCTCGACATCACGCGCAGCACTATGGACTTGGCTATATCTTCTCTTTCTCTGACCTTCTACCTTCTCTTCTTTCTTCTTTAGTTTAGAATCCTCGTCTATACGATGTGGTAGTAGAGAATCGAAGCCTTTTGCCTGAGATTTTCCTGCCTCCGTGACATAAGGGTCTCAGCCTAGATCACCAGGTAAAGACATTATTTGTAATAGAGTAGATCTGAAATTGAAATAGATCGGTAAGCGGCCGTAGTTTAGGTCTACCTATAGCGGGCTTTGCGGCCGATTTCAATCAAAAGACAGCCGAAACCTCATGAGTTCTATACACCCACAATACTACTGTAAAAAGTATAAAATATATATTTGATTATAGAGTTAATAGCGGCGAACAAAACTAATTCTTAAGAATTTTGATTTTGCGTCATGCTAAGAAGTGTTAAGAAAGTTACAAGTGGGTTATAATTTTGATTTTGCGTCATGCTAAGAAGTGTTAAGAAAGTTACAAGTAGGTTGTAATTTTGACTACAAACCCCTAATAAGTAGCATATATGACTGACTCATTAGCTAGGAACACTTTACTAGTACACTATCAATTTCAATAACGACACGCGACTACCTTGCCAACTACTAGAACCTAATTCTTCAATATCATAGGCTCTGCTTGCTAGAACGCATATTTCACTTACAAATCCCAACTTCAGCCATTTTCCTCCTGGAACGCTATGGCCATACGAGCGATTACACGACATGCCCAAAAGCAAGGCAAACGCCAAACACCCCAACACCAAATAAGGGGCAATGCCGTGTTCCTGCGTCATACCTCGCCAAGGTCCCCGCACAGTTCCACTTTTCTAAGATAGAGCCAGCACTTTGGATCCTAATAGGTGGTCTATCCTACATCAGTTTCAGATGATCTACTGTAGATTATCTACTATAGTGACTCCAGCGCCACTTAGTTTGTACGCACCACTTGGTTTTTGTACACCACTTGGTATTGTTATACTACTTGGTTTGTGCACACCACTTGGTTTATACACACCACTTGGTTTCTACGCACCATTTGGTTTGTACACTCTCATATTCTCGCACTGGTTGGCGATCAAGAAAGTCAGCAGATATCCCTTTCTATATCCACAAAATAGTCTTCTTGTACCTCTCACTTTTATGTTTTTTTAGTTGTTGCCTTACCCTGTATAGCCGCCGAAGGAGGGTATTCATACTGCAGATCGCAATGCGTGAACGACAGCGCGTAGAATGTACGAGGCCATTTTAGAGAGAATCATAGTGTTGAAGGTTAGTGAAAGGAGAGACGTTATTGCTATACACGGAGTATTTATAAAGCATTTGTTGGACAATCCACGGTGTGACATCTTAAGGCCCTATGCAAAATTTACACGACTAAAGAAGACGTGTGTAGGTATTCCGGTTTTAGGCGGAAATTTCCTACTGACTTCCAATTTTGTATTGCGAAACTTCTACGTAGTGATCAATTATGTCTACTTATGATTCTTCATTGTCTTGGTTACGGCTTTGCAAAAGAGTTCTATTAAATAGGAGGCGACGATTCTGGTGCAGGATGAGTTGGCGCAACCGCTCTCACATATACAGCCCTCTGTCTTGAGAGATAAGAATTTGATTATCACATTGTAGTAAATCGCAGAGTAGAAAAGTCATTGAGCTGTTCTAGGAGTTGAAAAGCTTCCTAAGGCCAAAAGCGCGATATGAGTCTTCTAGCGACGATTGCCTTCAGTATAAAGACTAGTCATTTCCTGCTCCAAATACTTAACATATCCGTCCCCTTTCCTGCTATATGCGATCTTTCAGGCTTAATAAATAAAGCTCGGATAAAACTGCCATTGCCATCATTGCGCTGCGAATCTTGAAGGTCTTGCGGAATGGGCATGTCGACGATTCCTGTTCCTCCTCTCACTAACGTGTCCCAGTACACCCCTCCGCCAACTCCCCGAGGAGGCCGTTCAATCGTGGGGTCTTTGTACAATGGAAACTCGAGATTCTATAAAGGATGCCTGCGCCAACAAGAGATTGCCTGAATTTTTTGGGATTTGTTAGTTCTATTATCTATTATATCCAAGTAAGTGACCTTCGCCTCTGAGAGTGTATGTCAGATGATGTGTTTTGAATGGAAACTTAACTATGTCAAGGGACGTCACAAATCAATCGCTTGCTACCTTCTCGAGGGCCTTCACATCCACAGCTATTACCTTCCCACCCACAATCTGCGTGCCAGGCACCCGTCCAGCAATACCGCCATTAGTAACCACATACAAGATATCCTCATCCCGCTCCGTCCTCCCAAACGCATCAGAGGTATCACCAACCAAAAGCGTCGAATTCACATTTCCAGCCAAAACACTCAGTTTACCATCCCTCGTCACCAGCTCCAACGCATCACCAGGATCTTGCGTAATATATGCATTCCCCTCCTTATCGAACGCGAAATCATCGCAGGGACCTACATATGCAACAACATCATACGCTCCCGCTGCAGACCCAGCTTCAGGCCCAGAAAGATAGACAGGAACGTGAGCGAAAAGACCTTGGAAAGAGTTCGTGAAGTATACAAAAGAGTCGAAGACATGAATTCCGTTTATCCCTATGAATGGAGGTGTGGGAACGGGTTTCATGAGCGGAGAATCGAGAACGATCTCATACTGAGAAGTTTCCCAGTTGAGTCGCCAGACAACGCCTAATCCAGAGTCCGCAATTAAGAGGTATGGCGATCCGGGCGCGAGGAGAGTCATTCCGTTCAGGAAGGAGGCTTCCGGTATATCAGTTATTTTCGTGACGGATGGACGTCCGTTTTGTGTCGCGGCGTGGCGGAAATCAATGGACCAAATTGAATAAGATCCATTCGTGGTGCTGAAAGTTGTGGTTGACCAGTTCCCTACTACGACGGCAAAGATATCTGGGGACACTTCAGCGATGCCCAAGGCGCTGGTGCTGGAGGGAAAGGTGGCGAGGAGGGTTGCTGATATTGGGTTAAATGGGTTGAGTTCGTAGAGATCTGGGGAAGTAATTATTGTGAGAAGTAGGTTGCCATTGGAGCGGACTGCGATGTTCTCGATCCAGGTTTCGTTGGGGAACTCATAGATAGTACGGATTGGAGAATAAGTATGGCGGGGATGAGAGATTGCATTGGTGAGGTGAGAGGAGAGAAGGAGAGAGATGTTGAGGATGATTTGCCAGAATTTGGCCATGTTGATAGAAGAGCTGGGAAGGTCCGAACAGAAACCGTCTCGCTCAAGATGGGAGGCAAGGCAGCGAAGTCCACTGGGATACTTATAGTCAAAGACTAGGAAATGCACTACCTATGTTCAAGCCATCATTTCTAATGCGGGGTAGAAGATGGGCTTTGTAAAGCTTATCTTCCAATACAACTGGTGGCTTGAGGATCCTGTAAGCCGAATTTCCCAATTAGGAAACCTCTATGCTTGTGATGCCATATCTCCGTAGAGGATCCCGAAGTGCATGCAACCTTCTTTGCGACAATTTTCTAGTTTTTGTCCCAAGTAGGCCTCAACGCGACAATTCCTCATCTACTACGGTTCCTGAGATTGCAGAACGCAGAGCAATCGGGAGTGAAACTTTTCAGATGACATTAAAGCAAATATGAAGTTCTAACATTTGGGGAGAACGAGAGGAGTATTTAGTATGGAGTTAAGGTTGACAGCGGACAAATTAGTAAGCCGCAGCGTGCATGCTTACAGTGCATATGCTAAAATACAGGTACCTACTCTCTAATTTCTACCTTCCATGGGGCTCATCAAACATTATGTCGAATCAGACGATATTGTGTGGTAAAATCATATATTCATAGATATCTAAGGAGTCAAGAAAGGTAGGGTTGCCAGAACCCGAGATATGTGTACACAACTGTTGCCATAGCAACCAGCTCATCTGACACATTAACAGGCTGCCCAGCCACCACACCTCTCTGTGACATATGTGTCTGAAATTATTGAGTGAAATTCATATAGCAAGAGACATCTTGGGACTAATACAGAATCGAGAAATAACAGAAGAGTTCAAGAGCCAATGAGCTGCGATTGTCCTCTAGGAAGCAGTATATACATCTGTATATCGAAGGATATATAGGTACTACTAGCCTTGCCTATTTTTTCATAGTTGGGCCAAAAAGAAAATGGTTGTCGTTATTAGGCTAGAAAACCCACATGCGTAACTCATCGCCTCGGAGATTATCTCAACGCTGTTCGAATGCGTGCCATACTATGCGGTTGAGCAAATACAACAAGGTGCGGATATTCCAAGATGTCCCTCAATGTATCCAAGTTCAATGCCATAACAAGTCTAATGCTTCAGACAGCCTCGCAGAATCATTCTTGCCCATGAGTTCACAATTGGGCTTCCAGACCCAGGCTCCTGGCATGCTGATTGCAGTTGTGTGGCTCCGCTTCTGGCAAATCACAGGCCAGTGTATGAAGAGAAGAGTGATGCTGGGTGATGTTGAACGGTCAGCGATCTTGAAGCGGATGTCCGCTGGAAGCTCAAACTTCTATATATAAAAGCATAGCCAATGTCACGATAACTTCAAAAAATATTTTTGGAGTTGGATTCTAGAATTTTTATGAATTCGCAAGGATCTTCCTTCTGATTACTTAAGTCGTTAAGTCTGCCAACTCTCGGTGATTCCCATTTCCAATCACTGAGACTCCAAACATTCACCCGAGCTGACTGGGTCGACATGGGTCCTGGCATGGCGAGAGAGGAATAGCAGCGAGGGCAATGAGATGTGCAACGGAAGGGGGCGTCTTTGGTCGTTGCCCGTGATTGGTGCATACCTCTTCTGTCACTTGGACTTAAAATGATAAAGTGCGGAGTGTGAAGTGAGTGACAATTGCTCAAGTAAAGTGAAGTAGAGAATAGGAGAGTTGGAGATCAGCGAAGGCTTGGTAGGCTCTGGATAAGAACGGAGCAGTGACACGCTTCTGGATATTTCAGAGAGAAAATTGTTAGGGAAAATTGGGGTATTGGTATTTTTCAGCTGAATACATGAGTGCAAAGTCGCTGACATTTCCAGCTGCACTATGAACGCGCGCTATGTCAAGGAAAACCCGCCTGCGAAAGCTCTTTCTTCCTCCATCCATCCATTCATCCGTCCATATCATTATCCTCTAACGCCAGCATACATTCATGAAGTCGTTAAGTTTCTCAATCAAGATAAAGCCCAGAAATTAGTAAGGAGAATTAACCATGTCTTCCTTGCCCAGCTTATATCTTCCGCTCTCACGATTACCAACTCTGCCAGTACTCTGTCTTCCACCGAAACTGCCACTGCCAATTCGTACTGGTGTCGCGATGCTTTCTCTGGTTGGCTTCTTGAAGGATTGCTTGGCGACCATGTTGACTTCGTTCGGTAAGGCAACGATGACGTTCTTGTCGCTGCCGTACTTGAAGTTGTCTGCCTTGACCTCCTCTGCGTAGCGCTTGATGCTGTAGGGATCCTTGCTGCCTCGCAACACCTTCTTCATGTTCCAAGTAACAATGAAAGGGCCAGTGGCAGTAATAATCGATGTCTCCTCAAGACCTTCTCCAGTATTGAAGCGAGCAGGTGTGAAAGATAGCGGGGCACCAGTTTCGTGTTGAAATTGTGCGACGTGGGAAGGAGTGAGACCAAGACGTCGAGGTTGAGGCTTGGAGTCCTTGCCAAACGCTTTCTCGAAACCAAGCTTACCTTCGTTCTTGCCTTCCTTCTGCAGAGCGTCAATGAGGAGGAGGTAGGTGCGACAAGTTGCAAGAACCCAGCGACCATCAGCGCTAACGTCAAGACCGATGATGGGGTCTCCGAGGGCAGGAATATGTGTCTTGGCGTTGATTCCCAGACGGTCGAACATTCTGATATCACCCTTACTGCTAGCAACTGCAATGTAGCCCTTCTCGGTCGTTGCGGCGGCTGAGAAATCGTTCTTGGAGACGTACTGCTTGAGTTCAGAATCAACGAGCTTGTTGCCTGCCAGACGAGGATCGATACGGTAGAGAGCGTTTCGTGATAAACCAAGGAAGGTTTGCTCGCCAGTCATCTGAGAGAACTTGCTTTCAGGAGCAAAGGTGTTGACTGGGATATCGTCATGAACCTTCCATTCATCCACAATCTTGCCATACTCCAAATCCATGCGGTACAAGGAGTTGGGATCGGCTTCGTTCTGCAGAATCATATTCGTGTCCTCGGCGTGCAGCATGACCTTTTTGGGGCTGAATAGCTTGCCTCCGGGGGTCTCAACCTTCGAGATGTTCGTTGAGAACTCAAGATTGTTATTCGGTGTATGCTTGAACACGCCAATCTTGGATCCTCGAACGACGAACGATCGGTCATGCTTGTAGCCAACAGCGAGTTGCGAGTTGACATTGCCATCATCATCACGGGTCACAACGTCGTCTTCTTCCTCGTCGCTGTCGTAGTGTTCGCTTCTTTGTCCATCATCTTCGACCTCCTCTTCTTCCTCTTCCTCTTCCTCAGGAGGCGCGTCTTCCATCGTGAGATCCTGGAAAGCTTCCAGAACATATTCACGCTCATCCTCCTTGGTCTTATTCCACTTCATCTCGTTCAGCTGTTCCCACAAGGCCTGCATGAGACCCTCTTGGAATCGAACAATCGTCTCTTGGTCCCTAAAGCGCAGAAGCCATGAATACGCCGATCCATCGTCCGAGTAGGCGTTGAAGATAAACGACAGAAACTCGAAATTGAAGACCGGGTTGATGTCCGCGATCACAGCTTGCCCGAGCCAATCTCTGTCCTTACCACTAATCTGAAGCCAATATTGGAATTTGCCAGTTTCGGTAACGGATGCAGTGACAAGAGGATCTTGGATGATGAAGGAGCCCGAGGGGAAATCGAAGAGATGAAGCTCTGCAGTCTCCTTGGCGAGAGTCGAGATGGCTGCAGGATGGGTAGCAACTTTGGGTGCTTCAGTCGGAGTCTCATCTCTTTCAATACTCTGCTTTATCGTTCTAGAGGCTTTTGTAGGGGTCCTCTCCCGCTTCAAAGCCGAATTCGCAGAGTTTCGAAGGGCCGATGACGACGCAACTGAAGGCATATTGACTGGTGATTGAGCCGTAGGACTATGAGTTGGGCTTGCGCTTGGTATGGGTTGTTCGCTGTCGAAGACAAACTCAGCTAGTTCTTGTTCCGTTGCAGTGTGGTAATTCTTTCGGTATTTCCGCTCGTATTGGCAATGGACCGCAGTGATCTCGAATGCCTGAACTTGAGCGGCATCGATCGAATTGTCGCACACGAACTCGTATAGATCGCCGGCGTCACCACTCAAATCTCTCCAAGCCAATACCTTCTCACTGCCTTCTCTGATCTCCGATCTGAAATGTAGCTCTTCGTCGAGTAGGAAAGTCTTTTCGTCTCGTTCGGCAGACAAGGCAGCGATATCTGGATCCTCTGCCTCTTCGTCATCCAACAGCTCTGCTTCACCCTCCTCGTATGCGCGCTGAATGACAAGTTGGTATTGGAAATCTTGGCCTGTCCGTCGAATTCGTGCGGCGGCGTCCTTGAAGATGAGTTCGGAGTAGCCTTTGGGAGAGAGGGGTCGGACGAGGTAGAGCTGGCCTTGCGAAAGTTCGATCAAAGATTCCTTGGAGGTATCGCCAAATATCAGCTTGCCAACTATCCAGAAGTTAGTACTCGTTTGAAGGGGATAATTTCTTCGCATGCCAGTCGCGCCTGCCTCGTTGACGCGATAGAGGGGTAATAGGTTTTGAGATAAACAAAGTCTGTTACTTACCATTTCTGAGGACAAACATTTTGCAAGAAGTTGAGAAGATTTGGGAAACTCAGGGGATTTTATGCTAGGGTACCGGAAGGCACCTTAACGCGTTGAGAGTTGAGTGAATGTTGAAAGAAAATAAAGGCTGTCTCATCAAGAAACCTGGATCTTGGCTAGTGGAGGGGTACTCGCCACATCGTGAGATAAATTTTGCACAGCCACAACGATGCAAATCAGGTGATAATTTCACGTGCCTCATCCAGTAGCGAATCATGTCAACGGATGGCAACATATCAAAGCCTGGGATTCAAAGGACTTTCTAAGAGAAAGTCTTTTTTGAATATCTCATTCAGCAATAGTCCCTCAAATTTCAGTAAGCTTATCACATTCTTTGAACATTATGCAACATTTCGGACTACACTTGCTGTCTATAATCACCTCTCAGGGATCCAGACACGGTTTCTTGCAGGAGCTTGTACAGTCGCCGCTTTTAGAAAACACGCAAACAAAGACGATTTCAAACATGCACCTTCAAATATCCTTCCCTAAGACCTCTTAGCCCTCTTCCCGTTCAGCTTCGGCGAGACATCCACCTCAACTTCCCTCTTCCCGTTCCTCACGCTCTCCCCCTTCTCCTCCCTCCAATCACCCTTAATAATATCCGCCGCCTTCTCCGCAACAGTATAAACGCTCGTCTGCAAATTATTCCGAATCTCCATTGGGAAAATACTAGCATCCACAACTCTTAAATTCTGCACTCCATAAACCCTGAGTTTCGGGTCCACTACACCGCCACCTTTCTCCGGCATCATTGCGCATGAACCCACAGGATGGTACTCAGACGTCAATGCTTCCTTACAGAATTCTCCAACCGTGGCCTTTGTGAGATGTGAGTACCCGGGATGAAAAGCTTTGCCGCCGCCTTTGAGCTTTGATGCCATCCGCTCTTGCGTAGCGAGGTCTTGCACGAAGAGGACGCTGTCGCTGAAGAGTCCTAGGTCTAAGGGGTGAGACAGGTAGTTCGGGTCGATGAGTGGTGCGACGGTTGGATCCTTTGAGGTGGCATGTACACTTCCGCGGGAGTACGGACGAGAAATGGCTACGTAGAATGAGAACCAAGACCCTGGAGCGGGAGTCCCTTCTCCGTCGGAGAAACCCTTCTGGATCCCTACTGGAATGTAGATGATTTGGTACGCGCTATCTTTCGGGTTCAGAAGAGATTCCCTGAGCAACTCATACTGCTTCTTTAAAGCTGGTGGAGCATCGATAGTGGCTGCCTTCGTCAATTGAGCGATTGACTCGGGAGAGACATGTCCGACCCTGTGGTCAACCTGCTGATAGGAGAGATTGGCATTTGAGTCGATCAAGAGCTCAGCAGTCCATTCTGACTGCCATAGAAGTCCACCAGTGCGGCTGGTTGAGCACCAGCAATTTCAAGGCTCTCAAACGTAATTGCGCCCTCCGCAACAGCGTATGATACGGGCACAATACCATGATCCTGAAGATTCTCTCCAACGTTTGGATTCTCGACGGTCAATATCCACCTGCTCGAGAATCTTCTTAGACCCGATTCCTGAAAGTTCAAGGATTTGGGGAGATTGGAAGCTTCCGCAGCAGAGAAGCGCCTCGTGGTCAGCTTCTACATGGTAGTTGCTGCCAAAGGAAGTAAAATCCACGCCTGTTGCATAAATCTTTCCGTGGCGATGAGCGAACGTAATCTTGCTGGCTTGGGCTTGGGTCAAGACCGTAAGGTTAGGTCTTCCGACGTTCAGGGCATAATAGGCTGTTCCAGCGTAACTCCGAGTGCTGGAAGCAGGATGACAGTAATCAGATTGCTTTGAAATTGTAAATAGATGTCATTTCGATGAGAATGAAAGGCTTACCTGTAGTCTCCGTTACCCTTGCCTGTCTGAGGGTCTACGGTCATCTTCAAACTAAGGTTATCGAAGGTCTTGACCCACGCATTGCACCGTAGCGCTTGGTGAGAGGGAATGATGTTCTGACAAGCCCAGCGCCGTCATGCAAGTCTTTTTGGATCACTTCTGCGGTGTGGTAGAACTCTGCATTGTCCATTGAAGGTTCCGTGAAACTCTCAAACTTCTTGTAATACGGTGCCAGATCGTCGTGCGTCCAGCCTGGGTTCCCAAGTTCGGCCCAGTTATCATGTCTTCTTTGGAAGAGTATGTACACATCATTCCGTTGATGCCACTAAGAGATTAGGGCAGATTCGATTATTGGGCTTTTGTGAATGCACCTTGAACCACCGAGCGCTTTACCTCGAGGATGTGAAATGATACGATCATTCATAGATTTCTGGTTTTCGCCAGAATGGCTCCTCCCGTATCCGAAAGTTACCGTACCTGCGGAGTCGATTTGAATACTCAGTCATAGTCTGCGTTGCCAATGGTATTGAAAGCCACTTCATCGATTAGCATGATTCATTTGAAAGGCATGACCGACTTACACCCTGGAACCAAGATGTTCGGGTCTGCCAAACGGCTCTGGCCAGCTTCAATAACTCTCACCGAGACATTAGGATCCTCTGTGAGTCTTGCAGCGAGGGTCAGCCCCGCCGTCCCACCTCCGATAATCACATCGTCATAGCTCTTGCTGGCAAATTGCCCTGAGGAATCGACAAGCATGTTGATATTGGTGTGATTTGTGAAGAATGTGTGTTAGATTTTGAGATGAAGCAGATGCAATTGAAAAGAAGAAAGAGATACAGACTCGGCATAATTAGACACTACTTATATTCACGCAACCTGTCTCCGTCAGTGATAGAGACAGGCGGTCAGCAGAACCATTACAAGTAAGCTCGTAACTGAAAGAGCGAAAACGACAACCTCAAATAAATTCACCCCATGTAAGAGAAGACTTGGCTTCTTGGGGGCAAGCTGACTGGCTGAAAATTGCCTACATAAAAGATATGTGAAGCGAGAGCGACTTCCTCATTGAATATCAAACCGAGCTGAACAAGTAGCATGGCCCTAGAGCGAGGCTGAGGAATACTTCTCCAGTTCGTTGGTATCATAGGTGAAAGCCTATTCAAGACCAGGGGGTAGAGCCGAGGTGTAAGCATAAAGTGCTGTCCCTAGTAGCGGATGAGGTGCATTGGAAGTATATGCATGGTCTAGAAGGTTATGGAGGATACTTCCTACATCTTTGAAATAATGAAATCTAAGATGGTATAAGGAAACGAAATAGGCAGTTGATACTAGGGGTAACAGTGTCTAGACCCTACTTTCCCTGCGGTATTATCACATGATGGGCTGGGCCATTTAAGCTGACTGGCTGGTGGAGGAGAATAACGTCAGCCGCCCCGCCCCTTGCCCCGCGCTACGCTTGCTAGCTCTACTTCGAGGTACGAGCAATCTAAATGGGCAATGTCGGCCGCTGTAGTAATTTCTTGTTTGTAGCAAGGGACATATAAACAGATCTATGTTGAATCTTTGGGAATTTGTCAACGTTTCCCAAAGACACTCGATCACAGTCTTGGCGGTTGCTTGCAAATCAATGTTGGCAAGGCTAATGTGTAATATTCGATCTTGCTCTTCCCACGGTACATTACGAAAGCAAGACCCTGATTTCCCCACTCGTTCTCGGGAACAAAGATCGCAAAGGTTGAGTCGTTGCTAGCGCCTCCTCGTCTTGCTCCTGCTCCCAAAACTCATCTGCAGCTATCAGCTTCTCCTCCACACGTTCGAAATCTTCGCAGAACCTATCCGCAGCTTCTTCCGTGATTTCTCTGGCCAATTTTGAACTTTGCAGATTCTTCAAATTCTCCATAGCATCCATCAGAGCTGAAGGTAGGAAGTCGTCCAAGGTCTGGCTGGCTTGAGTTAAAGCTTCGGGTTGAAATGTCTCCATAGATCGGATAGAGATGAGATCGTCCTTGGTCTCTGCCAGAGGCGCCAATGCCAAGAGGAGAGGTTGGAGGGCAGAATTATTTCGAAAGAACGAATATTGATGCTCAACAAGATCCGCAGCATGCTCTTGAATCTTGTCCTGTATCTCGGACACGCGCTCGGTGGTAAAGTCAAACGGCGCCAATATGTTTCTGGCCGCGAGGAGGCAGTTGATTCCAAAGATTGCATTTGACGGTGCCGCCAAGCCCTTCGCAATTCTGTCGCTGCCCTTCATAAATGGGTCAAATGCTTCCGCCAATATTGGTTTGAAATCTGCTTCTCTGCTCTCTGCAGCTGTGAAAGAAGTTTCGTAAGTCCGCATGATAGCAATAAGTTGTTTCAATCCATCTTGCAAGAAATCGGGCGGCCCAAGGTCCTGAGGAGTTGCCTGTGTGTCTCCTTGAAGGCTTGCCACATGATCGCGCATCAAAGCTCGGAATTGCCTTAGAGCTGATTCTTCAAGTGTTGTCAAAGATTCAAGGAGAACCGAATCGTCTCCAAGGAGCTTTGAAAAAGTGACTCTGTAGAAGTTGAGGAGATTGGCGATTTTGTATGCCATAATTGTTTCTTCGTGACTTTGCACCACCTGCCCAATCCGTTGGCGAAGGACTCTTGCAACTCCAGTGACATCTCGATCAACCAGTTCATTAAGAGCCTTGAGGCCGTCAAAGTCGCTGGCACCTTCTTCTTCAGCGAGTCGGTTCCAAGGTTCGCTGTCTCGTCCAGCTTGGATACCCTTTGCAATCTCGTCCCCATCTGAAATGAAGAGTACTTCAAGTGCTTCCCGCTCACTGACAGTCGCAGAATGAGTCCATGCCAGCATATCTCCAACGTACCGCAAAGGATCGTGCGCAACCAACTCTATTGGTTTGACAGAAGGATCTTCTTCGCCACTCACGGAGGTGCCCGTCAAGGCTGTGTAGAATGCATCAGATAGAATGTTTTCTCGTGCTTCGGCGAAGAAGTCAAGGCAGCTCTGAAATAATGACGGCCGCTCTGCCAAGACACGAAGCGCCCTCCGTATTGATGAATTAATTTGAGGGTTCTCTAGGTTGAGAGATTTGAACTCGCGCTGTATCCATCTGTACAGCTTTTGGAAAGCACCGTTGAGATTCTTCGATACTTGTTCCATGATCTCGGATCCTAGGCGCTGATCCTCTGTGCCGAGCAAGATCTCAGAGTCACTCTGGATCTTCTTTGCTCTGTTGAGAACTGTGAAAAATCGGTCATTCACGGGCTCTGCAGTAGAGGTGAGAGTAGCGATATCATCTTCTGACATTATGAAGTGAGAGTTGAAAGCCCTCAGAAGCTGTTGCTTTGATTCAACTTGTTCCTTCTGCTTCATGAGTTCAGAAGCTTCTTCAAGGACAGGTGCTGTCTCCTGGTGAGCAGCGGAGATATGTCGCTTCATCTCTTCACAACCATGATTTAGATTGGCTATCGTAAGACCAATACGTTTGAGTTGCTGAAAATAGGTCAGTAAGTCGAAATTTCAAGAGGGTTTGAGATACGGACCTCAGCAACGTGGCCAAATTCACGAATAATGTCTCCATTACTTTCGATAACCTCCTTCTGAACATCTAGTCTTAGTTGCCGACGGGTTTCGGCGTTGTTTTCGAGATTTCTTTTATCTAAGAGGCTCAGAGCATCTCGGAGATCAGAATCTGCATAGGACGCTGAGAGGACACTCGTGACTTTGGAGGATAGAGGATTGTTCCTTAATGCCTGAGGGCTTGTAAGTGACGTTGGAGAATCAAAGCCATCACTCAGACCCGAGACCTTTCGATTAACAAAATAATCGCTCGTCATAATCGATTTCAGAAATTCCTCAAAAAGACTTGAATGATTCATGTTCCATAGATTTGGGACGTGCTTCTAACTTGAATAGATGCCACTAACCCTAAATTGGTCAGATAGCAAGGCGGTGAGACGTTCTGCCAGTTGTCCTTTCCCGAAACGAGGTCGGTCATTCACTCACTCGCCTGCTCCTCTCAGGAAGGCATCAACGACCATCCAGGTGACTCTCGAGTCCGCCTTTGTCAGAACACCATGGCCTAATAGTCAACGGTCATGTATCATTTCGAGACATCAACACTGCAGCATTTCTCAGTACCTCAAATGCTCACCGATCTGCTTCCAACTTGCATCGTTCACGACGATAGCTCGTTGCTCGCCCCTTTCCTTTCGAACCACTCCCTTCAAATCTACCTGTTCTGCGATCTCCAAGTCGCAACCTCTTCCATATCCACTACACCATGATGGCCTCGAATTTACTCTCACGCCTCCTACCCACCAACCCTTCTGGCAGATCGATCTACGATGATCTCCGAGCTCACGATGGAGTTTCCGAATCAGACGCCGACGTAGAAGAACGAGCGGGTATGGCAATAGATGAAGAAAACTTGAGGTACCATGATGATGAACTGGGAACCGCGGACGGTTTCAACGGCGAAGACAGCCGCGTAACGACCGAAAGCACGGCGTTCCTTACCGGTCAACAAAACAATCAGACACGAGGAGCAACAGGGGGGGTTTCAAGACGCAACAAACCGCCACGAGGGTGGCTTGCCCAGTCACCTAGACTACTAGAAGAAGATGGCGATGACGATGTTCCAGCTTCACTGCTAATCGAAGGAAATGAGAACCCTGGTCCAAATAGCCCAAACCAGCCACGGTCCAGAGAGGCAAAGACCAACAAGAGACAACCTGCTATCCCCGGACCTTCGAACAGAGAGACGCGTGCACACTGGGAAGCTGCTCAAGCCCAGCAAAGGTTACATCAGGATGATGAAGAGACAGCTTCCAATGCTCGGCAGACAGAACAACCAGCTGCCAGGTTATTGACTGGAAGCCCTCGTGACAAAGCCATGTGGAGGTGGATAAATGTGGTAAACCTTGACAACTTCATGGAACAAGTGTATACTTACTACACTGGCTCTGGAATCTGGTGTATATTACTATTCCGGGTACTGAGTTTACTGTGAGTTTGTTCCCCGTCTTTCTGGACCTGACTGACCTGGTCTCTAGTACAATGGTATTTGTCGCCGTATTCATCACATTTCTAACCCAATGTGTTGATTACAGCAAGATTCCGGACAGTAAGTCCTTATCTCAAGTGCTATATCCTCAATGCACGAGAAATATATCGGGAATGCCGAATGTCGCCATCTGGCTATTCTCTTTGTATGTCATTTGGCAAATCTGGCTGCTCTTGATCGATATTCCCCGGTTGATGCGACTTCACGACTTCTTCCTTTACCTACTGGAGGTACCAGACAGTGACATACAAACGGTGTCGTGGCAAGAAATTGTCGCCAGGTTAATGGTTCTACGAGATTCCAACCCCATCACGGTGGAGAAGATATCGCCAGCAAACCGAAAGTTCCTCGGGACCCAGTCGAAGCAAAGATTAGATGCTCACGATATCGCCAACAGATTAATGAGAAGAGAGAACTATTTCATTGCGCTCTTCAACAAGGAGATATTGGACTTAACACTGCCACTACCATTTCTCCATGGCCGCCAACTGTTCTCGAAAACTCTGCATTGGAACTTGAACTGGTGTATCATGGACTTTATCTTCAACGAGCAAAATCAGGTGAACCAACTTATACTGAAAGATTCTCATCGGCGGCAACTGAGTGACGGCCTGCGAGATCGATTTCTATTTGCAGCATTCATGAACGTTTTGTTCGCCCCGGTGATTGTTCTCTATCTCCTTACACTATATTTCTTGAAATACTTTAACGTACGTTATCCCTTGATCCCCGAGTTTCCAATACCTGCTGATGTATTATTAGGAATATCAAAAGAACCCTTCGTCTCTCGGATCGCGACAATACACTCCTCTCGCTGAATGGAAATTTCGGGAATTCAACGAGGTTTATCACCTCTTCGAAAAACGAGCCAACATGTCATATCCGTTCGCTTCACGATACCTCGAACAGTTTCCCAAGAAAAAGATGGGAGAATTTGCAAGATTTGTAGGGTTTGTGGCTGGCTCGTTAGTCTCAGTCCTTATTCTTGCAACTCTTTGGGACCATGAACTGTTCCTCTCATTCGAAATCACACCTGGGAGAACGGCTCTCTTCTACATTACTATTTTTGGTGGTCTATGGGCCTTCATGAATGGAATGACACCGGAAGAGAATCTCGTCTTCGATCCGGAGTACGCTTTGAGAAATGTAATCGAGTATACCCACTACATGCCGAGCCACTGGCAAGATCGACTTCATAGCGACGAAGTCAGAAAAGAGTTCGCCGAACTCTACCAACTCAAGATCATAGTTTTCCTGAACGAGGTCTTCAGTATCATCGTCACTCCCTTCATTCTCTGGTTCAGTCTACCGAAATGTAGCGACCAGATTATCGATTTCTTCAGGGAATTTACGGTCCATGTTGATGGGGTTGGATACGTGTGCTCCTTTGCTGTGTTTGACTTCAAAAAGGGCATGGGTAAGACAGGACCGCAAAGTGGTGCCAATGCCGACATTCGAGACGACTATTACTCTACAAAACACGGAAAGATGGCTGCTTCATACTACGGCTTTTTGGATAACTACCTGCTCAATCCCAAGACCGGTGTTCCAGGTCATCTACCTCCTGGACTTCGGCAACAGTTCCATCCTCCACCAGCATTTCCAGGCCTCACGTCGCCAACTCTTGTAGCAGACATGCAGGCTTCGAGAATGGGTCGCAGTGGGGGGAGACCAAGGAGTCGAGCACCGGGTGGGATGCCACAATCAGCTCGGACTCCACGTTTCCCACCTGCCGCACACGCATCGCCTATGCCTTCTATACTATTAGATCCACATCACCAACCATCAAGTTCAGGATTCGGTGGTCGCAGCGTGCGACGCAACTCGCGATCTCGGTATCAAGCTCGAGCGAACATAATTGAAGAACCCATCGAGGATGAGGATGAAACAGATACAAGAGGAACCGGACCGCAGAGCAGGGACCCGTATGAGAGTGTGGTTGGTCTGGACGAATCGAGATGGGAAACATCGCCAACAAGAGAGGTGACGAAAGAATCTAGCGAGGAAGAAGGCGATGGTGCGCCTGCAGGAGCAGGGGGAGTACTAGGACTGTTGTATCAATTTCAGAAGGCGCAAACGGATGGCAGACCTGGGGTCAGTATTTAAGGATTATGGGTGGCATGTGTTTGGCGTTGGGGTTGTTCTCATGGCATTCGGACAAGGCATTTTGATATGAGGCATACTGGGGCATGAATAGATGGGTCGATTGTTGGGATGGATTATGGTATTAAAGCAATAGTACAAACGTATTTGTGCAACTGTGGTTCATATGTCGTTACTGAATCATTGAATTATCTGAGATTGCCAAGGATGAGGACTTCCCATTCTGGCCGCTCATTCAGTGTCTTCTTTCCTTTTACAGGGCAAATAATAGCGGAAATACTATAGCTCTGCAGTACAACCAGCAATTGTTCCTGCATGAGCCAACATCCTCAATGGTTGAAGCAGGTCAAAAATGGAGGTTTCCAATGGCTTCAGCGCTAAGTAACACCCGCCGAGTTCCTTATTCGCTTCCCCCACAACGAACACACCCCTGAACGTCCCCCATATCCCGTTCTAGAACCATGGGATTCTTTACATCACCAAAATGGCATTTATTGATAGAGTCGTACGATGAAGCTGGTGATTATGACGCCAGTACAGCATGAGCCTAACCTACCCCAGATCTGTGTTATGCAAGATGGGCTGAACCGTGCACTTGCATTCTTCCGATTCGTGTTTTTCGAGTCCGCAGCTCGTACGAGGTGTCCGAGGAGAACAGAAGCTTCATTCAGGGATGTGCTGCGATTTCGCAGACGGACGCGCCCTCGCTCTGGCTCCTGTACAGAAAAAACACTTGCAGAGAAATAAGGCGGACTTTTCTTTGTCTTGAAGTGGTCAGCGACTTGATCGATGTGTAGCTGTAAGGGAATAATTGGTCGGACCCACGCATCAACTATTTGAGAAATCGTAGACTATCGTAGCAGACTTTCGGCATTCCGGTTGTTTTATTCATCTTTGATGTTCCAGATCGACCGCGATTTACAAAGACAAGGAGTGGCCTCCTCCAGAAAAAAACGCCGTCCCCAAACATCCTTGCTCTCGCTTGTGCATTTTCCGCCTCTTTCATCCAAATCATCATCATTACTTCAAACTTTCACGGGTCCTTTTTGCTTGCTCCTTCTCCACACCCACGACCTCAACTCGATATTTCGAGAGAATACATACTTGAAGAGAAGGAAATAGTTATTGTTGCTCTAGTTGATAGAGGAGAAGTCGACACCCTGGCTCTGCAATCGAAGGCGTTCGGAGGAGGATCTGTGGCCGTGGCCCCAATGGCCCAGCCAAATGCAGAGCCAGTAGAAGAATATGAGTACGTGCTACCTCAAAACCGTACCTCTAATTCCATTGTTGATCTGCGGATTGCTGATATGGAGGAGTAGCTATGAAGGACTTCCGCCCAATTTCTCGTTGCTGCAGAACATGACTGCCGGCGCCTTTGCTGGCATAGCTGTAAGCTTTCTTAGCGGACTTCCGATGGGGGGAATGGGATATGGTGCTGATGAGAATATAGGAGCACACGGTCATGTACCCCATTGATGCTATCAAGGTGCGTATTTTTGGAGGACGATAGGAATTATGTTGACGGGTGTGTAGACACGAATGCAAATCATCAATCCAACCCCGTCTGCGGTCTACAATGGCATGATACAGGGAGGTTACCGAATAGCTACGGGGGAGGGAATCCTCAGCTTATGGCGAGGCATGTCGAGTGTGGTGGTGGGAGCAGGTTGGTTCTCCGAGGAGCAGATAGATTGGGCGAAATACTGATATGGGGATAGGACCTGCACATGCTGTCTACTTTGCTACATATGAAGCTGTGAAACATGTTATGGGAGGAAACCAGGCTGGTGTGCATCATCCGCTCGCTGCTGGTATGCCTTCCTGGATTGTTTGTTTTGTTTGTACATTTGGTACTAACTTCTCCCAGCGACTAGCGGAGCTTGCGCAACAATTGCCAGTGATGCGCTCATGAACCCTTTTGATGGTATGCATACCCCTGGTAATGCTAAGTAACTAATACTGATAATCCAAAGTCATCAAGCAACGGATGCAAATCCACGATTCGAGCAAAATGTACAAATCAATGACGGACTGCGCAAAATTCGTTTACCGAAACGAAGGTCTCTCGGCATTTTACGTCTCCTACCCCACGACACTGTCCATGACTGTACCATTCACGGCCTTACAATTCCTTGCGTACGAATCGATCTCCACCGTGATGAACCCTACGAAAGTTTACGATCCATTTACACATTGTACTGCTGGCGCAGTCGCGGGAGGATTTGCCGCGGCTCTTACAACTCCGATGGATGTGGTTAAGACGATGTTGCAGACGAGAGGAACAGCTACTGATGCTGAGCTGAGGAAGGTTAATGGATTTATGGAGGGATCGAAGTTGCTTTATCGGAGAGAGGGGCTGAAAGGCTTCTTTAAGGGAGTTCGACCACGAGTTGTGACGACGATGCCGAGTACTGCTATTTGCTGGTCAGCTTATGAGGCTTGCAAGTAAGTTTTGAAATGCTTTGAGGTAGAAAATGACACTAATATGACTTCCAGGGCCTACTTCATCAGGCAAAACGATACTATTGTCTAGATGCTGGATTCCACCTGAGAATATACAGTAGCAATCTGGATGTCTCGCCATCTTGTTGAAGGCTGCAGCCTCACGGTCGATCTAAAATTCCTTCTAATACACATTTCCGTCCTGTCGAGGAAGTTCTGCAATATTCGACCTCTTCCTCCGATCGGGAACTTCTGGATATCTACTCCGACAACAACACTCCCGGCCTTACATTTTTAGGGCCCTCCTTCTCGCACTGGCGAGACTTTCTCGATCTGTACATATTTCTCCTAGATTTCTTCCGATGGGCGGGTACGGGATAGCAATTTGGTCAAAAGGCGCTTTCAGTCACCTGAATGCGCAGGTTTAACGGCGTTCATACAGCATTGTGTGATATGGTCATGCAAACCCTTAGAGCGGCTATTGTACTTATAAGATGAGGCGGCTGGGAGATGAAAAGCCTCTATGAAAAGCTTTGATTATTACGATTCGTTCCTCTTGATCTCTGAAGTGATTTGTGTGTTGATTGCGACGTGAAGCATGACGAAGGTGGAACTAGTTGTCCTTGAAAAAAAAGTGGATAGAATGCGAGAACTCAGCTTAATAATATCAGAGATTTCTACACCCATCACCATGTGCGAGGAGCATGCCCCATCTAGGTAAGTTGAGGCTCACTCGTCCAATGCCCCTTTACAAGCCACAAGTTGCCCCTCCATCGGCCAGGATCGACCACTAAAGAACCCTAAATGCTCCTTCGTTGAACGAGAACAAGCACAGCCGTCTTCATGTCGTAAGCCTCTGCGTTTGAATTTTGAATGATCTCAATTCAACCCCAAAACCTCCTGCATTCATCTCTCAATTCATTTATCAATAACTCGAAACCTGAAGCTCTGACCACAGCTTCTTCACAGAGATTTATTGGTGGCAGGGAGCAATCTGACGAGGAGTGACGTAGCGATTTTCTTGTGGGAAAGCCAAGGATCAACGACGAACAACATATCGTAAACACGAAATTCGATAGCATAGCAAGGAAATACACAATACGATATTCATGAGTCAGCGAAGGAGCCGGTACGGTCACGGTCATGATGCGAAACAAGACTTCGTCGTCGCTGCAGAAGACGTACGATGAATGTTATTTGATCTGCTCGACGGCGGTTTATTTTGAGGGCCAGGTAAGGCTGTGCTTTGCTCCACCTCTTTTATGACTGAGGATGAATGATGGAGGATGGTTTCAGGGCGTCAAGACGTGCAGGTATAGGGAATGAGTGCTAATGTGGGGGAACGACAGGGCAATGAAGCTGAAGCACTCCGATCATGGCGCTCAGCCCTCGACCAAATCTACTACCACAACGCCTACCGCGTCCCAGCAGGCTACATCCCCAGGTCCGAAACCGAGAAAGCCCTGAAAGACAGCCTGCGGGACATGGAGATGCAATGCAAAGAGCGGGTCGATCTACTCGAAGCGTTGAAAGCATCACGGCAAGAGAAAAGCTCTGGCGATGCGACGAATGACGAATCGAACGGGAAACTAAGCAAGACGTCTTCGAGAACTCCACGACAGAGTAGTGAGGATACCGGGGGGAGTGAGAGGGGCTTTATTGGCAATGGCACCATTCCTGCTGTTAGTTATGAGGGCTTGTCGAGGCCGGGACCACCGTTGCCGCAAAGACCGCAGTTGATGACGAAGAATAGCTCTGAGAGAGCGGTTGTGGGGAGGGTTACGTCGAATGAACGGACATATCCACCATCGTATGCTCCGTCGTCTTCACGAACTGTTACGCCGTCTGCTACGCTCGCTCCTCCGATGAAGAAGAGCTCTAGGAGTCCGAGTCCTGATAAGGGAAGAACTATGCTGCATACATTGAGATCCGGGGATAAGAGTGGGAGGAAGCCTGTTCCTAGATCGCCAAGGCCGCCGGGAGGCAGAAGAATGGAGAATCCAGTCACGAATAAGGCTGCGTCGCTGGCATGGCAGTCAGTGGGACGGGCAGGTAAAGATAGGCTGGGCAGAAGTCTGGATGTGGAGCACGACAACAGCAATATGACGCTCCCGGATTCTGCTCGGAAGAATAGCGCCAGTGATCCCACGAGACCAAGCTCGTCAGGTCAAGTCCGCTATGATAGCAGGACACGAACCCTTGTTCCTGATGATCATACTCATCCAGAGCCGGCCGGCCCGACGGATCTTCTTACTGGGAAGGGTGATTTCTATAGCGCTACGGGTCGCTCGAATGGCTATCCTTTCCCTCCAACAGATCCAGGAGAGCCTAGTGCTGTGCAAGGATCAATGCTTACGGCCTCTGCATTGCAAGATTTGATCGACTTAGATCCTCCGACGCCTGATGATGCAGAAGCCAGTACACCACGCCCGAGAAGAACTCCTCCACCACCGACTCCACATTCTAGAGGACCAGGAAAGTTCGAGCCAGCATCATACCCAACCTATCTTAAAGAATATCCCGAGACCAGTGCCAAGAAGAGTAAAGCTGATGCTGAATTGCCTTTGAGACGGAAGCCAGCAGTGAAAGATGGAGTCGATGACGAAGCTAGGGTCTCTTCTAGCAAGGTCTCTAGAAAAGCTGTGGCTGCGAATATGTCTTCTCCGCGACGTGATAGACACTTGGAGAAGGATGATGCGAGACGTGCGCAAAGAAGAGAAGCTAGAAAGCCGAAGGACGGAGACACTTCCTCCCAAAGCGTTGATGATGACACCAACAGCAGTGAAGGTCGAGTAGCCAAGTCGAAGAAAAAGCAGAAACAGAAAGAGAAAGAGGACCCAATTCTTGCTGATCCTACAACACCAACATCTGATGATTCCCAATCAGCCGAGGACGTAGTAAGAAGTGCCTGGGAAGCCAAGGTCGCTGCATTAATGAAGAATCTACCAAAAGGAGTCGACGAGGGAGCCGCGAAGCAAATCCTCAACGAGATTGTAGTTCAAGGCGACGAAGTCCATTGGGACGATGTCGCAGGATTAGACATCGCCAAGAAAGCTTTGAAAGAGGCAGTCGTGTATCCTTTCCTCCGACCGGATCTATTCATGGGACTGCGCGAACCTGCTCGAGGTATGCTGCTGTTCGGACCTCCTGGAACCGGAAAGACGATGTTGGCGCGCGCCGCAGCAACCGAGTCTCGTTCAACGTTCTTCTCGATATCAGCTAGTTCCTTAACCAGCAAATACTTGGGCGAATCAGAGAAGCTTGTCCGGGCTCTCTTCTCTCTCGCCAAAGCTCTCGCTCCATCCATTATATTTGTCGACGAAATCGACTCCCTCCTCTCCTCGCGCTCTGGATCCGGGGAGCATGAAGCTACGCGACGCATTAAGACGGAATTCCTGATTCAGTGGAGCGATTTGCAGCGTGCAGCCGCTGGAAGGGAACAGAGTGAGAAGGAGAAAGAGAGAGGCGATGCGAGTCGAGTTTTGGTGTTGGCGGCTACGAATTTACCGTGGGCGATTGATGAGGCTGCGAGAAGACGGTTTGTGAGGAGACAGTATATTCCGCTGCCGGAGGGTGAGACGAGGGCGGTGCAGTTGAGGACCTTGTTGGGACATCAAAAACATAGTTTGAGTGAGGAGGATATTCAGAGGCTGGTTTTGTTGACTGATGGTATGTCTTCTCGTATCATCTCCCTGTTCCCTTCCCATCCTTTTCCGCCCCTAATCTCCATCATATCCCAAATTTCTCCACTCTTTTGGATGAAGGACTTCGACTAATGATCAACAGGTTTCTCTGGATCTGACATCACAGCCCTAGCCAAAGACGCAGCCATGGGCCCTCTCCGCTCTCTTGGCGAAGCACTACTTCACATGTCTATGGACCAAATCCGTCCTATCCAATTTGTGGATTTTGAAGCTAGTTTGGTCAATATTAGACCGTCTATTAGCAAGCAGGGTCTGAAGGAGTTTGAGGATTGGGCTAAGGAGTTTGGTGAGCGTGGGGGATAAGGTGTGATTCTGGGGGAAGTATTTGGGTAGGGTATCACTGAACTTGTATGAGGTAGCCAGGATAGGATAAACCATGGGGCCGTGTGAATGAAATCACGGAAGTAGTGAATGATACCGTTATTGGGAGAGCTACAGTACATAATGCATATACTACACGATCATCATCTTCCTTAAGCCTCTGTGAGCTCTTAGTATGTTACAATGCTGTCCCCAGCCCTTTTATACATATCATGCCAGAACGCCAAATATGCCCACACACTCCTTTATCTTCTTCAACACACTCAAATCTTCAACCTCAATACGGTTCACACGCTCGACATTTCCTCGAACTTTGCGCATCCCCAACTTCTCATCCCCTCTCTCAGTTGATCGTTTCCTCTCAACCCTCATTGGACATCCTTAACTTCCCCTACCTCCTCCCTAGCCCTCTGCACACCATCCAGCACCTCCTCCTCACCCTTAATCTCCACCCCATCCACAATCTGTCTCTTCCCCCTCCTCTCATCCTTAACCCTCTTCTTCGCCTCCCTTTCCGCAATCCTCTCTTCCTCCGTCGGCACCGCAGGCCTCGCTTCAATCGGTTCCCCAAACGGCGCTATAATAGAACTGACAACATGATGAACATGCTTACTTGCCCGCCAGCCGGGAGAGATGGAGATGATGTCGCCTTCGCGCAACGAGGAACGTGGATCGTGGACTAGGAGGTGTTGTTTCTTATTAAACTTCTAAATTCCCGAGAGCCGAATCAGTATCTTGCCGAAAATGAAGAGTGATGAGTTAGGACTGGGGAGGGGAAGGGGAATGGGAGAGGAAGGAGAACTACTTTTCTTATATGAGCATTCCATTGCTGGACTCCGATCCGTACTTTTACTGTCTTTTGCATAAGGCCTGCGGATACCACTACGGCGGGGATTTGCCGTGTTGCGGCTGCGGCTATTTTTGTTGTTGACATCTTGTTCTTCCTCTCGAGTTCCTTCTAGAGAAGATTCGCGGAGGAATTGGGAGTGAGGGTGCGTGTGGAATGGCTGCTAAGACTGGGGAAGCTGGAGGTAGTGAGGATCGATCTTGAGATTTTGGGGTGACGGAAGTTGGTTGTTCCGTTCCGAACTTTAGCGTAAGAAGCACGTGTTGGGTCTCAACTTCATTTTTCTCCCCTCTTTTATGGCCAGGTTTGTGTTTCGGTTATGTCAAGTGTACAATCGAGATGCTGTATCGAATTGGAAACCGCTCTTACAAAGGCCATGGCTGCAACTGTTTTGTTGATTTGATATTATAGATTCCTATTTGGGACAATTTTTCAACTCGCCCGTACAACGAACCAATCAGAACAAATTTACCGCACAACTTCGGCCGCGTCCAGTAAGCACTGAATTTGGATTTCAAGAGGCATGGCATAGTTAGCTCGTAGTACTCAACGAGTATAAGGAGACCTCTTTCTATTTCATTCTGTTAATACATCTTGAAAGTTCTTCTCCCAGTGTTGAAGAATCCGAAGAGAATTCTGAATTCTTCAAATTTATTTCCATATCTTATAATTTCCCCGTTTTCCAAAGAGAATAACGACCTTCATCTGTTTAAGCAAAATGGCTACCGAGTCTAAAATTAGTATTGAAGCTTCCAGCCTCGATAATCTGTTTGATCGACCGACTCTTGACCCAGAAGCACTTCAGAAAGCATCAGAAGTGCTACAAGAAAACCATGATATCCATCACGTCTTCTTTCATCCTATGGGCCTTCACGTAAGCCTCCACCACCTCCTCTCAAATCATATTGATCTAAGAGATTCAGAATCACATCGTCCACCACATTCTCACCGAGCTAGCTCTTGGAGCAAGTCCTGCAGTAATAGAACGACACTACCTCAACAACAAATCCTACCAGCTTCCCCAACCTCCGTAGCAAGTTGCTGTCATCGAAAGTCTCGCTGATCCTATTGGGTTTCTGAAGCATGTCGGGAATAAGACGCAATACTTGAATTATGCCGAGTTCTTCAAGCAAGAGATTCAGAAGCAAGGTATTCCAGCTGTCGTAAATAGGTATCTGTTCGAGGGGGACGACTTGGCGCAGGATATGCTTGAGAGATTCTTTACTTGTAAGACTTCTTCTTTGTGAGTGGGATGAATGTGAAGGGCTTACAAGAACAGTACACCCTCTGATTCATCTTGGATGTGGCGTCGAATTCCATCAACCAGCCCTCATCGTCGAAGCTCTGGCCCAAACCGCCACACATAACAAGACTCTAGATACTTTTCTCACCAAAGCCGAAAGACTTGCGCTTTCACTGGGGAAGCCAGCTGACAAAAGTCTCGCCGATATTGTCCAAGCCATGTATGCTGATAAGGGAATTCGAGCTGTACAGTCCTGGACCGAGCCCAACAAGTTTCAAAATGGACCTATTCAGAAATCCCGAAAGGAGTTGCTGGGGTATGCTGCTCAATGGAATGTTGGTCCAGGCCAAATGCAGGAGAAAATGGCTGAGCTTATAAATGCTGCTTGTGAGTGCTCCTGCTTTCCGGGAGAAGCAAGATGTTGACGTTGTTCGATCTAGCATTCATTGCAGGTGGAGCTCAAAGGCCGCCTAAGATCGTGAAATTGGACTTCTTCCTGATTCATGGTCTCACAACCAGCCATAGTCTTATGGTCCTCCTCGAAGTTCCCTGGATATCAGATAAAAACAAGATACGTATGGTGGAGTGGATGGGCAGACTGGAACTCGCTGCTTACGTTGCGATCGGATGTCCTGAACGCCATTTGGATGAGATTACAAGTTATTCTCCGAGATTTTCTCAAGGGGAGTGGTCGCAGTTGATTAAGAGGGCGACGGCGGTCGAGGATGATGGCCATACGAGTAAGGTTATCCGGGCTTTGATTCATGGTCAGCTGGCTTCGAAGGACTTTGAAGGACGGGATAATTTCTTGGTGAAAGGAGATATGTGGAAGACGATTGCTCATATGTGTAAGCAGTTCCTCTGGTTGAGAGTCAGGGCCAAGGTTTCTGTGGGTCATGCGAATGATCGGCTGATGTATGTACAGGCTTGGATTCAGTTGAGAATGTTGAGGCAAGGTGGGTGCGAATCGCTGGGTTTCCAGAGGCGTGGGAGAAGTTTGAAGATCGCATGTAAAACTGTACAGGTAAGAGCTTGCGGCATTACTCGCCGCACACCTACCCAAAACCCTCCATAACTCAACCAATACTAAAGCTATCTATAAACCGTGTTTTATTCCTTATAGTACTTACACTAGTTCTTCTAGGAATATACAGTAGACATCCCCTTTGCCACAATAACGTCCTCAAGTCAAGTGCTCAGTAAGATATCACCGCTCTACCCGGTCTACCTAACCCTAAAGACGTAGAGACCTATTAAATAACACGTCTAGGCTCTGATTGCTTAATAAGCATTTTCTTATATTGCTTGCCTTTTCAGGTTCTTTGAGACGTAGGCGCAGTGCAAATGCCTCGAATAGTAGTAGACTTGGAGAGGCCAGTGAGTTTCTTGGTCGTGCCCCAGGATTTTCCTGATTTTCGTATGTTACGTATTACAGGGCGTTCAGACGTCTTCCAGTTGCACCTTATCTTATGCTCACGCAAGGGAGATAAGAAGAATAGAGATAACCATTTTTAACGCGACTACAAAATTTGTATACAAGTTAATAAGTGTGTTGTGGGGCGTCAAGATGGGGCCTAGCGTAGGTGTGCGGCGAGTAATGCCGCAAGCTCTTACATTCTTTTTCATCCAGGTTATTGTGAGCTGATGGAGGAGACAGTAAAGCGAAGCTGTATGAGGGAGTCTGCCACTCTGCTCTATGCTTTGTCAACACTAGAACCGCTAGGTTGAGCTCAAGTCTTGCATGGCTCGTCAGAAGCGATGCCAAAGTCTTCGCAATTGCGAACTCCAAATTTCTCCTTTTGAATGAATTGCCAATTCTTTCTATGTATTCCCTTCGTAATTGTCTTGCCTCTGTGACTCTTTGATACTTACCGATTGTCAAACAGATGTTGAAGTCAAGTGTTTTATTATCTCCACGAAGTTTAGGTGACTTCACCGCATGTTTCTGATAGTGTACAGAGGTCAGAACTCAAAATGGACAACACCCAGATTTGATTCTCATCATAAAGTGTTGAGTCACCACTCTTGCGCCGCTTTGGCCTCGGAAGCCTGGCGGGTATCGTCACCTCCCACCCCCAAGCATCAACAAACATTTCATGTCAGATCTGTGCCTTTCTCTTTAGAGTTAAATCTTCTCCATTCGGTTTATTCATGATTGTTTATCCGTCTTCCAAGCTACAACATAAGAAAAGACTGTGTCATGTGCCCAACCATACACCGACCCTACAGCTAAACGCAATGTTCAGGTGCGATGGCCTCCGGAATCAGCGGCCTTGGTGGCTGTTTTGTGCGACAATTATCCCAGCCCAAAGAATCTACAGAGTAGCGTAAGTGAGCTCGCTGGACATATTACGCAAGATCTGACGCCTTAAAATTCTACGCTGTGGAGATGGGAGGATCTCACATTTTTAATCGTAGGATCTACAAGCTTAGGTTATCTTAACCTACAAAGAACATATTAATAAGTATTATTTCTTTGAATATTATAATATAATGTGTCTAAGTACTACGATTTGGGCTGCCGAATTCGGGTGGATTGGTCGCCGCTTTTACACTGCTTGCACCGCTCGCTTCACGTGATTTTAAGGCACGCTAGAAGAATAGGTACCGCATTGTCGATTAATTATAAAGCAGAAAAAGAACTAGTGATCAGATTTTGTAGTGTAATATGCTAAATCTGATAGTCAAATGTCCATTGGTTGGTAAATAGAATAATACATAATATTACTCAACACATTTTGTAGCGCGAGAACATTCTGTGGTTTGTATGCCCAGTCAAAATGGCGTATTTGTACCATCTATAAACTAGTTTTCAGGAATTTCACATTTTCTTTAATCCTTCCACCAAAATTCGACGCCTCCCAAATAAGGGTGTCCAGCTAGATTCACACAGGAAAGAAGTGGGTGCCTGATTTGTCAAAGGAACTGCTGCCTAAGGCACCTATTTTTTGACTCCAAACCTCATTTCTCCCATCCGACATGACCACTTTTCGAGTTGATACCTGATTTCAAAACTACTTCAAAACTACATCAGGAGTGCTTTCACGTGGATACGTTTTACCTACATGTAAGTACGTTCGATATATTGTTGAAGACACCCCGCTGGAGCTTGCGACGGCGGTTAGGGTTCGGCCCACGTCCTTCCTGAGTTCTGCATAGGTTCAAGAATTTGGGCATCAACTCAAAAATTAGTCACGTACGCACTATTTTTGGTCTAACGCATTGCCTTCCTTGAGACAGGCCGTTCTGGAAAACGACACCTCGCGACCTCTCTCCCTCCATCCTTCTTCTTCACCACCGTGTATCATTCTATTTTATCCGCAATTTTGGAGCTTGGTCGCCTAATTGGCAGACCTCTCCAGCTGTATCGCAATGGACGAACCCCTCCCTGCTTCCAAAGGCTGTGGTGCGGCATTTTCACAGGATTTGGAAAATGCCTGGAACGATGTCGCATTTCTAAGGAGTAAACTTGACCGACGGGGAATTATCAAGATCCATAAAGAGTGCAATAACGCCAGAGGAAAGAGCGTCAAAGCCGCTCCAACTCATCGCCACCCACGCAACCTACCGGAAGATGCAAGTGAAGAAACCCGACAGATATTTACCCGTCTCCGGTCTGCTGTGAAATTGGCAGATACAAGAGTTGATAGGTAATCATGCACCGTACAGTCCTATGAGTTCGCTTCACCAGCTTACATATAATAGGTCTGAGGAGACTTTAGTGACCGAGGAGAAAAGAGTGGTTAACTCTGCTCTCTATAAGCCACTGAGTTATTCCCTCGCGCAAATACGCCTCTTGGAACTGTTACCTGGTAATTATGGAGACAGAATACAATGTAAACTTCTTATGTCTGGTTCTTTATATGAAGGAGGGTACGAAGCCTTATCATACGTTTGGGGGCTTTCAATGGACGAGGTGGAACCCATCTTGGTGGACAATACCAATGTGGAGATTACTCCTAACTTGGAGATGGCTCTTCATTGTATTCGATATAAAGATAAATCGAGGACTCTCTGGATTGACGCGGTCTGCATCAATCAAAACAATCACAACGAGAAAAATCATCAAGTAAACTTGATGTCTGATATCTATTCTTGCGCTGACAGAGTCCTTGTTTTTCTTGGTTCGGAAGACGACTGTTCGGAAGCATTCGACTATTTCGACGCTATCGACGAAGCTAAACCCAACGGCTTACCCCTCCCAACAAACAATTCATCAAAATTATTGCTTGCCTTTCGGAGACTATTACTCAAACCATGGTGGCTACGGGTTTGGGTAATCCAAGAGTTTGTGCTTGCATCAAAAGATCCGCTAATTGGATGTGGCCGGCGGTGGACAACAGCTTCCACATTTGTTGCTGGATTTGATGCACTTACAAGTGGTGTCGATTTCCAAAGCGCTACAATTGGACTTGAACTACAGGATATTTCAGCATTCTCCATCCTGAAGTTAATGCACTCGAGAGCTCGGCTGCTTCACTGGCCCGCGACTAAGTATTGGACGCATCTGTCTACGTTAGTGCAAATCTCTCGATCCCATGGCTCAACCGACCAGCGAGACAAAATATTCGCCCTTAACAGCCTTATGCCGGAACCATTTCGTACAGTCCTTGCACCAGAGTACGGTCAGTCGGTACGAGTAGTATACACGGAGATGACGACTCTTCTACTTTGTATTGAGGGATGGGGCCAAATTTACGAATCTTTTCCAATAAATGCCAATAAATGCCTACCATCATGGGTTCCGGATTATTCACAGCATCGCCTTGACGACTGGAGGCATGTGGTTGAGGAGACTCGGGCTTTGACAACTAGAGAGATTGATTGTTGTGTGGTCATGGGCTCTCTAAACATTAGAGGAGTGGATTTTGACACCATTGAGACGATTTTTGAAGTCAATGAGGCAGATCCCATGAACCTTCCTCGTTTGTTCTATACTATCGAGTCCAATATGCCGGAAGAACACCAGACAGAAGATCATGAGATAGGTCTACAACGCAGTCTACGAGAATTAACAAGAGATTCTCTTTTGAAACTCGTAACGGGAGAAGACACCACTTTCAAAACTTTTCTACTGATGTCCACAAAAAAAAGTGAGTGGATCAGTGGCTTGAGCCAAAACGACACAATGTCAAAGTCGGATCTCGCCAACAGCACTCTTGACCTTGATGAAGAAGAAAATCAGCCACAACTGGAAACTCTGACTAGAGATCCGGATGTTCAAGAACCTTGCGATGAGATTCAACACGGAGAAGCACAAGACCAAGAACAACAGAAATATCTCGAGAAGGAATTTTCGGAAAAAGCAAATGCCCCGATACCACAAGATGAGCTAGGTGAAAAAAGGCGTCATTTGGAAGAGCAGGAGATCCTTCGTCGCCTCGAGGAGAATCGTCGCCTCAAGGAGAATCGTCGCCTCAAGGAGGAGAATCGTCAGCTGAAGCAAAAGCTCCGTCGTTATGAAGAGAATCCTCTTCTAAGTGACGATTACAGGCTACGAACGATCTCACAGTACAGCAGAGATTTCTTATCTTCTGCCTTGCACTGCACTATCTTCATCACCAAACTTGGACTATTGGGAGTAGGTGACCCTGGATTAAAGAAAGGGGATAAAGTTACCGTCCTGTTTGGAATACCTGTTCCAATTGTTTTGCGATCGGGCAGTGCCCCTTGTTATCATAAAATGGTGGGGAATGCACGAGTTAGTGGAATTATGAACGGAGCACTTACGGAATTTTTAGATAAGGGGCTGTTAGGTGAAAGGTTATTTCATATTCGTTAATATTACTAAGTAACGAGATTGAAATAGACAGCAGGTTGAAAGAAGTTAGGAAGAAAATATTGTTAGATATCGGGAGAATGGAGGATTCAAAGGGCTGCACCTGAGCAAAGTTTGCAGCTAAACACAATGTTTAGGAGCAAAGGGCTGCCGAATTCAGCGGTCTTAGTCGCTGTTTTGGGCGACATTGGTCCTAACCCAGCAAGTGCAATCATCTACGTTTGCTTTAACTATTTAGCATTTATCTTTGAGTGAGCTGTTTCTCCTTCTGTTCGTTTTAATTATTACGTTGTATTCTTTGCGATCCTTAAAATAAAATTTCCCAAAATTGAACACCATCCTAGGAAATCATCTAAATATACTCCAACGATGTCACCGTGGTTTCAATTGTAAGGGGACGCAAAGACATTACTATTCCGAACATTCGCGGAGAAGATACCGTGAAAGCCACCCTCATTATCTCCTATATTGCTGCCAAAAAGGGTTTCCATGTAGTCTTCGTCACTATGCTTGTCGTCACCGTTGATCAGAGGTCCAGCCCCCCCCCCCCCCCCTTTCCCCCACCAAAACCAAAAAAATAAAAAATAAATAAAAAATAAAAATTTCTCTTCCTTGATTCGGCGCTGGATGGTCGAGGACAAGAGCTCACGCTCAGAGGTCTGCTCCGGCGTAAGCGGTGACAATCTAGAGTCTAGATCTTTGAACTTTTTCAAATCCTCAAGTCCAAGAATTTGGGGCAAGATCCGATGAAGCCATAAGGTGTACTGTATCCATAACGCCACACTGATCGATCACAAAACGTCGTATCATATGCAAGATTCTCCCCTTCAGTGCCAACCTCAAAATCTCACTTTGCACTCTCTTCCGCCTCACTCGTTCTGTGGTTTCTGCTTTCTCCACTCCATGACCATGAAGAAAGCGATTCAGTGATCACTGCTCTCGTGAGTCTTTCTATAGTGGTTCCTTGTAAATTGCTTCCCACACCCTCAATCCGACAAGCAAACTTAATAATTTCATGCTTGTCTCGTCGGTGCTTGTTATAATAGCATGTCTTCTTGTAATCGCGATTGCATTCTTTGCAAAACGTTTTGCTTCGTCTCGATTGCTCAGAGGTTTGCAATGTTAAAGGGACGGTAGAAATTACAGACGGTGACCTCGGCCAAGGCGACAAGGATGAGCTACTCTGTGTAAATTTGTTGTGCACATTTTACAACTAAAGTAAGGATGTCATTTACCTCGATAAGCCCATGGATAGGGTATTAGAGACATTTGTGTTGCTCGAGGCGGAGGCATCATGTTGGTGGCTCATCACCATGCACGTCTGGGGAAATATGCTGCATGGAACAATTGACTGAAATTTGCCAACACCGAGGTAGAATTCAATGAGGCGATAGTTTTCTTGGATTGTGTATGTCGAGCTCCAAGCCCTGTGAATTTCGTTCAATTGTGATTGCACAACGGAAAATGTAGCTTCATCCGGAACATGTATCTGCCAACTGTCGATAAGAGTTTGAACAATGGTTCACACAGAGAGGTCTTACCAGGATGTTCACTGCCAGCCAGTCAAAAAGACCAGAGAAACTGGAGATGATACCTGAGTCAATGGCGCATTCTGAGCTCAAAATAATTTCCCCGAAGATGGGTTCCAGCGACAAGTTACTCGCGGTCAGAAGATATAGCATGTGCTGGAGAGCACTTCTCAGGACTGGCTCCTGTATTGTCTGTATCTGGGATTGGGTGGAGAATCCTGACACAATTTGTCCCCAGTCGCTTCCAAGTGGAAGTGTTCGAAAGCCTGAGATAATATAAGTGAACTTTCAGAGAACGAAGGAGATGGTGGTCGTACTTATGAGCATCCATACAATGAGCCCGAATATCGCCCCTGCCATTAGTAAAATAGCCAACGCATTTAGCTGTGGCGTGGTACTTCCCAATGCTGAGAGACTAACAGCGTAGTCGTTCATCTTGATGTCATCCTTTGAATCAAGGGCCACAGAAGGACTGTCGTATTGCCCCAGGAAAGCATTGGACCAGCTACCGGATTCCACATATTCCGCATTAACGTTCTTTGGAGTGTTCATTGACCCCCTAGATTTCAAGAGCCATCGCTCTTGACTGCGCAGTAGTCCAGCCTTCCCAGAATCTTCATGCGTTTGTGATTTGAACAAGGGAGCAGTATCATTTACCAATCTCAGCGCCAAGGCCTGAAATTGAAGCAAGGTAGAGGAATCTGGTGGTCTGGGTTCATCCCATGCGTCAACACCAACTCCCCATATTGCTCGAACAGCTTCCCGAAAATTTAGTAACGTATCAGACTCTGACGCAAATAGAATTTGCCATCGACTCAAGTCTCCCAAGAACTGCGCAAGATAGTTTGAACCCCCTTGGCATGCATCTGCAGCGTCTCTGACAGCTGAGATAGCTTTGGCAATTGCGAGGAACATAAGGGCATCCTTAACTGTTCTCGGGGTTTTACCTCTCGTGAGGCCGCGCAAAACTCGCATGCCTGCAGCCCACGCCTGCCTCCTTACTGGCTCAATTCCGTTTGCCCAAGGAGCCAGTTGACGAGACTGAAGTCTCAATCGTTGACCGATTTCCTCATTGCAAATCCCTCCAACTTCTAGAAGGTGGGTATGTTCGCGAGAAAACTCAATATGTAATTGCTGGAGTAGCTTTCTCGCCTGTGCACCTCGTCGAGAGTTGTTTCGTACGTCTCGAGAGTGGACTCTTTCTAGTCGCTTCATCCCACGAACATGTCCGGCTCTTTCGTGGGGAAGTACTGTGGGTACAAGAGAGCTCAGGACAAAAAGTGCTTCACCCAAATCTGCTCCATTGTGCAGCAGCAATTCAATGATCTTCTTAGAGTGAAAGTCGGTCTCGATTTCAGCAGCGAGGCTCAGTGCTGTCCCTCGAGAAGTGAAAACATTCACGTCTACTCCGAAGCTTAGCAAGCGCTTGACAATTCCGATATTGCCAGTTGAAACAGCAGCCATTAACGGCGTCATATCCAAGTAGAAGGGATCCCAATAGTTCTGAAGCCCACTGATAGCGTTAGGGTCGACCAGAGTAATTACCCTTTGGCAGGAACTATCGGAGAACCGCTGGGCTGATCGAATGGTATGGTCGACGACTCGGAAGCGGCCTTCTGCGGCAGCCATAAACAGTGCATTCTCGAGTGAAATAGTAACGTTAAGCGTCGGGTAGGCTGAGAAAACGTTCTCGGTCGCCTCTCATAAAAAGACGTGCGCCCCTTATGAAATCATGAGCTGTAAATGTGGGATTATAAAAGGCATTTACTAATTCTCAGTGTGTCGATTGAAGCAATTCAAGGTCATGTGCCAGTTCGATGTCAAGGAGGGTGTCCGAGGGACCGAGACGTTGGATTTTCCCGTTGTACCGCTGAACGAACTTTCCGACATGAGGAGTAAGATCCCAAAACCGGGTTTTATCGGTAGAGGACATAGGATGCTCATCCAGTCTTTCGTAGTAATTATCAAGCATTGTAGAAAACGCCCGAGTATCAAACAGATATCTCGTCAGGGTCGAGTTTCCCGATCCAGCCTTGCCATTGATCCAGTGAAGTCTACTTCTTCGCTCGAGCAGCGTAGGACTTCGTTCGAGACGTGTGGAGCTTCGTTTGGGAGGTGTGAAACTTGGAAATGAGATGAGCTCTGGTATTGCGGCGATGTTGCTGTCCCAATCCGTATTGAGCTCACCGTCTCCACTAGACCCAATGCATCCCCCCCTGCTTTGACCTCCTTGGTATCCTTGGTATTCCTCCACAAAGCAGCCATCTTCGAGGGGTTTAGATTCTCCATTCGACTCGTGATCTGGATTTGAAAATTCCACGGACCAGAACGCGTCAATGTCCGCCCAGTCATTGCTTTTAGCAACCTCCTTTATGAGCTTTTTTGAATCTGTTGGAGGACCTGAGATCAATGTGTGATAAGTTGCTCCATTCCGTAGTAGCAAAGCGACCATTGGTGCATCTCCAGCATCAGCGGCTTCGAGTAAAGGAATAGGACCAGAATCGCAAGCGCCGTTGATGAGGGCTCCAGCGTCAATGAGAACTTGGGCGACCTCATAGGTACCAACTTGGATAGCTTTGATGAGGGCCGAAACGCCGGCGACTTGATTATCAACATTCACATCTGCACCAAGTTCCAAGAACAAGCATACAAGGCGAGGATGATGCATCTCGACAGCTAGTGGAAGCCAACTCTGTGCGAGGGCCTTGATTTCGTTGTCTTGTCGCAATGATCCTAGATAACTGGAGTCTGCACCCTCGTCCATAAGCCAACTCGCAATTCGTAAATTCCGGGCTCTTAGGGCTATAGGTAACGCCCGACTCGCAGATGGGCCATCTTGTACTCGATTGAAGAGAGCATCTATATCCATAGACTCAACGGCTGCAACAAGTGTATAATCTCGCTGCTCCGCCAGGCCCAATTCTTCACCTAGCGCGCTGGAAAAAGCGGTCTGGGGGGCTGATTCTGTATCAGAGACTTCCAGACGATCTGCCGGGTTTACAAATTTCATCTTTTTGCTGAGCTCTGAAAGAAATTTGCGGCGACGTTCTCTGCCAACTTCCTCAACTTCGTCGATTTCGTTGACACCACACTCAATCGCGTCTATGTCATTTTCCATTCTCAAGTGCTGAATAGATTTCCATCGCTCCAGTGGAATGTAACCTTGGCTGTACAGATTTTCGTATCCAAAGCTAGCGAACGGTTCATTGTCCCCCAGAAAGCCTTCAACAAGCAAAGCAAGTGCCGCTGTAGTGGCGAGACCTATACCAAGAGCTTTTTCAGAGCTTTGAAGTGATTTAAGGTACGATTCAAGTGATGTATGGTATTTGAGGAGCTCCAGACCATTCCAATCGGAAACAGCTGTTTGATGGATTGATCTTTGCACTTTAAGGTGCAAATCGTTGGAATGGATCTTTACGGTCATTTGCCCAGTCTCTTTATAGATCGTGAACAAAAAATGCCCTTTCGGATGGGGCTCAATGTCTTGGTGGCATCCGCAACTCGAAGAGCACTCCCAATACACACCATCACCCCCGGAGTACCCCGTGTAGACAGAGGAACTGAAGCAACTAGGAAGGCTCTAAGAGATATTTTGCACAACCAAAAAACAAAGAAAGAAAGAAAACATGGCATACTCAGCGAACTTCTCTGGTAAACGAAAGATCTTGTAATTAGGGACGGGTTTGGCCAAGGGACAATCGCTATCGTATTTCGAACTAGTTATCGAGTGAGCGGAGCTGGCCTTGTGAGGAATCTCATGGCCTGGATGAGTTGCTTGCCTTGTGTCGACCGCGACGCCTTTGCCCGTGGTGGTAGCGTGGGCCGCGGACGTTGAAGGCCCAGGTGGAGTCATGAAGTTATCCTCCATAGTATTCTGAGTGTAGTGTTCTGGGGGCTCGTGATACTCAAATATCGCATCAGCATGGTTGATATACCGTGCAGATCGTAGCGATGAAGCAGAGCCAAGAATCCAACAAAGTTGATCAAAGTTGAAAAGTGAAGTCGTCAGAAAGAATGGAGAATGTGGTGGATTCATTGAAGGGTGAGTGAGGCCAGCCTTGGGATTGAACAAAAATTCTTCATTACTGTATGCAGAGTGCTGGTTGCCTTGCATTTCGATTCCTAATTCCTGAGCAGAACCACGTTATCAGGTTTCATTGGATGTCGGGTTGAGGTTGCGTGGACGAGGCGCAATTTTTAGGAATCGGTGGCGCTCTCGAGCCACCACTACGATCTGTGATCTGGGGAACGCGTAAATTGAATAACAAATAGCAGATGCAGGAGGATGTCAACCGAGTCAGCAATGTATGAATACGTCAGGGTACTTTGTATACATTCCCAGCCTAAGTAATGAGACCGAGTCTGCAGGCTCTCTTGATGGGACTTTTAGAGGCTTTGGCCTCAAGCCAACCGTCGATAGGTCCATATGGCAAGTAGATTCCTAACTTTTCATGGCCTATGATTCATCTTCATTCATTTCCGCGATTCCTATTTCTTGTCCGGGAATTGCTTCAACTGCTATTTCGCCGGTTCCTATTAGGAATAATGAATTAGGAACCGACTGCGAATTTAACGTTCCAGGTCCCCGACAGTACGATTCCTCGCAACTGCAAGTATGCTGAGCAGGCCCTGTATGTATCGTGCCCGGCACGATACTCGAAGTTCCACCTGGGCTTGATATGACTTGAGTTGATAAATGCGACTTGCGACTATGTTCAGATTTGAAATTACTCGGTCTAAACTCATCAGTCTACATCGCTGTCGGAAGTTGAGCATTGGGTCAAAGATCCCACAAGTAGGCAGGCCTCAGGACCCTTACAGGTATTTTCTATGTTGACAATATGCCAGGGAAACAACATTATCCTGCATCCTCTCAGTATATAATGCAAAACAAATCTTCTTCCGTCGCTGCTCCCACGGGCACCTCTGACGACACAGCTCAATTTCATGAGCTTCAACCCACCTCGGATACTTCCCAGCAAGGTTCACAAAGTCAGGACCTTTTGGGCATCGGGGCGTGGATTTCTTCATCTGGTCTTACCGAGGACTATCCTTCAGAGTTGACTCTAGAGTTAGAGTCAAATAAGGGCTGATTTCGTTGACTCCGGACACTTTGCTAGAGTTTATCTCCGAACCATACGGCATACATCTGAGGGACACGTTCGCAACGTGAAGAATTTCCCATGATGTTTGGTTCGGAACTGTGGTCTTTTGAGAACAAGATAGAAGTGACTTAGAAATCGAATTGGCCATGCTGGAGGAATTGATTGCACGTATGGTTTCTTTGCTTCGAAATCATCATCAGATGACATGCATTTGCTAGTTCGAGATCTAATCAGTGCGTATAACGACATGCGCTACCTTGTCAACAAATACGCACCGCTACTAGTAGTTGGGAGTGAAAGCTGATTGATTGTATGAGTAAAGAGCTGCGGGAGTTGTTTTCTTAATATTTAAAATAGGTGGTGATAGCTATAGGGCAGCGAAAGAGATGGGAAGCTGTACGCACGTTCAATTGCTTCCTTACTGGACAGTACGCTTGGTAGAGTTTCAAGTTATCTTCTTCTATCTCAGCTCGTCACAGCCTGAGTTCTTGGTATACACTCGTATAGACACAGATGGGAAGCTTCTGTTCTAACCTCAGTTATCGGGGCCAAAATAATAGCAATTCAGTGTATGTGAACACCCCCAAACAATCTTAGCTCTCAGTTGGAAGGGGGCAGCTGGAGGAGATACGTGTCGACTTGACTTTGCGCGATTCGGGTTCCGAGATCTTCGAGTGATGTCGTCGTCAGTCCTCCGTAGACCGTGTCGAAGTCTGTTTCCCTATGGCACATCCCATTAGAGAGATCCAGGTTTCCCGTCTGGATCGCGTAACGTACCGGGGTGGCCCAGGGCATTTTCAAAGGTTTTATGCGATGGAGGGTGGAGAGGTCGACGCAAATTCTTCCCAGCTTGTTCGGACCTACCCATACTATATATAATATCTATGATCCCAGATTTAAAACTCGCTTCAACCATATCTCCCAACCTATCCAGGCATTTGCAAGACTGTTCATCATTGTAAAGACCATGCTTAAAACATTTCCTTCTTCGGCGCCGCTCAATCTGAATACAGCCAACTCCCAACAATGATGAGCTGTACATCAGCATCTGACCTCCGAAAGCCTGCTCATCGTTATGAGCTAGCAACACAACCTGTGATTCTGCCCCCAAAATTTCTAAACCTAAAAGCTTCACTTGAAGACTAATAGAAAAACTCGAAGGGCGGGGAACAATCCTTTGACCCCTTTCAATACCCCGAACCCGTGAGTGGATGGGAAAAGTCCTTCCAGTGTGTCTCACCGGATTCTCAGGGAGTGAAAGCTTCTTCCTCCATGTTGAAACACGATGTGAATTCGATTTGTTTGGTATTCATGAGATTCATCGCTCATAAGAATGTTTTTGGCCTTCTTCATATTGAGGAATTCGATCCCTACTTCGGCTTGCTTTCCTTGGTCTTCTAAGGAAGAAGAAGCTACGCTAATCATTGATTCCTCAACAACTGATTCATGACGGTTCCACTTTCCGATCGTTGCTCGACGCCGGATATTGGTGGATAGTCCGTGATCAAGAAAATCTTGCCATAAAGTACGTCCCTCAACTGACGATGGCAAGTGTCTACCAGTTGTTGTACGTTCCATGAAAGCCTCTATCTCCTTCTTGAGCGTTATCGTGGGCTGAGAACCGTCGGACCTGGAGCCGGAGCAATCCCAATCGAGCGTTTCCTTTTCTCGAAACCTCCTCTGCCGCGACCTTTGGCTCCGTGGATTCATCCACTCAACCAAAATCTGATTTAGTCAAATCGACTACCAGCAGACATTTCAAGGAGCCGTCACAGAAGGAAGTTGCGCCTGATAAACCTTCCACGCAATAGCCGTCGGCACAACCGCCAGTGCAGTCTGAATAATCGAGCAGCGCAGCGCGAAATACTCGCCTGTTGGACTGGAGGCCCGGTCAGTGTCGTCCATGTTGGACTCCGATGAAGATGGGTTTCGAAGATCGCATCTTTGCAAGCATGCAGATGGGACATAGGCACATGAAAAATCATTTTGTATCTGGGCTCTCCATGTTGCGCCGGGTTATGATCGGAGAGAAGGAGCTTGAGATTTGTGAGCTGTAGGACAAGGCACAACTCACGCGACGCTAGCAGGGCCGAGATCGGCCAAGCAGAGCGCGTATGTAACGAGAAGTCACTGTGACTCATATTATTAATGATGCAACCCGTTCCGCCGACCATCAAGTTGCGTTTTTGCAAGCCTAACCTTAGACATATGAACGCCTAGATAAAGAGAGAGACATTCATTTCCATACGTCCTCACTCACTTTTCTCAACTAATACAAGGTCGATATATTCCGATCAGAACTCAATAAGAAAGATCAGTATGACAACCACACCACAACTGCGTGTCCTTTTCTTCGACGTCTTTGGGACGTGTGTAGCCCAGAGGACGCCAGTAGCGGACGAGCTATGGAGAGCGGCTCGAGAGGCGCTGGAGTCGGATGTGTCGTCGATTAGTAGTGAAGTCCGAACCAAGGCGACGAAGATGGTATGCCCCAGCCAGTTGAGCACTCCCATAAAATATAAATTAATTTCTTTTGCAGTCATACGAGCAGTGGTTCGAGTTCGGAGGGGTCGGTGGCTAACGAAATAACATTATCGCAAATCTAAGTGCTGACAGGAGCAGGAATGGAACAAAGAGGGGGACAAATTCGTTCGCGATAGTATCGCAAAACACAGCACTGTAGACTGGAGAGCAGTCAACAAGCATCGTCTTGAATTACTGCCTAGACTCCTCGCACACCGCGGCCTGATCATTCCACGCGAAGACGCCAGCACCTCAGAACTCCAAGTCGGAGAGGGTTCGCTCTGGGACGAGTCGCAACTCAAACATCTCGGCCTCGTCTGGCACCGTCTCCCCCCCTGGCCCGACACCTGCCGTGGCTTGGACTTGCTTAATAGGCAATTCTCTACTGTAACCCTTAGCAACTCTTACAACGACTTACTAGAACACCTAGTAGTGCAGAGTAGTATCCCCTTTACGCATATTTACTCCGCCGACATGTTCCAATCCTTCAAGCCGAACCCCAAGGTATATCTCGGAGCGGCAGAGAAGATGGGCGTAAAGCCCGAGGAGTGTGGGCTTGTGGCCGCGCATCTAAGTGATTTGAAAGGCGCGAAAGCGTGCGGATTCTATACAATATATGTTGACAGACCGTTGGAGGAAAAAAACCCAGAGTTGCGAGAGGAAAATATTCCGGATATGTGGATTAAAGAGGATGAGTATGGGTTTGTTACTCTTGCTGAGCGTTTAGGAATACAAGTTGGTTAAATGGTTGTCAACAAACATGTCTATAGCTTCCACATATTTCTTCTAGGCCTTGCGGTCTTTCATTCCGAAGACCACAAAGTTGATGTTGTGGCTTCTCCGGTGAATAGACCGGACGGCTTAGGCTTAGTCACTTCTTTTTGAGACACCGACTACTTTGTCTCAGTCACTAGTTTGTGCACACTTTTTAAAGGCGTGCTTGCGCTGCTTTCTTCCTGCTTGAACAACCGCAGTGTGACGGCTGCAAGCGTGGCTAGTGCGGTGCAGCCATTAAGCCAGCTGGGAGGCAGGCGATAACGACATTGTGAAACCCGATTTTGCCTAGTGTGTATTTGTACTCATCGCCATGTTGTTTATTCAATTTAGGGTGGGTTTCGTCAAGCATGGCTACCATAGCAGCATTCTCTATTGGCAAGGCACATATGATACCGATCCCATAGTCTTCGTTGTTTCGAGGGGGATGTGCCATCGCGGCGTCGATCAGGCTTGTCACTTGTGAGACTGTAGGGGTCCCAGAAGGTTCATCTAGTCTGGAAATCTTGGCGGAATTGTTAGCTTTGCATTTTAGATATCCTTACTAATTGAAAGCTATCTTGGTACTCTTAACTTACAGAACAAAGCGTGGCTTCAAAATAGCGCCTCCCAGGTGTCTACTTTCATAATTGTCCCCGAGCGGCTCTCTGGTTAGGTCGGATACGCCTGCTTGGCTCAAGCGTCACTTAGACTTTTGCTGTCCACAGTACTTGTCGCGAACTTTTGAAGCACTGAGTTCTTACCGTCCCACGTTCGATATCTACACTGGTTGGATGGCGGGACGCTCATCTTTTGGGAGGCATTTGGCTGCACTGAGCCAATGGCATACTGAGACGGAAATAGGAGTGCAGTGCGCCGTCAAGAAGATATGATTGTGCATGCAGTGAGGTGTGGTGGCACGGGTTCATGCAGTGAATTTGGCACAGCAGCGAATCACAGTGCTTCGATCATGTTTGTGACGAGACATACGAGAAGCATTGTATTTCTGGGCATTCACATTCACATTCAATTCTTCTCAAGAAGTCCTCGTTATGCAATGATGAATAAAATTGCCAGCAGAGTTTGATAGTTGCATTATCACTTCTCACTTGTTCTTGCGATCCTCAAAGTATCCACTTGGACAAAGGAGGTAGATCGAGTCGGCTCGGCTGGCTCTAGACAAGAAACACGAATACTGTATCAAGCGATTTCCGACTTGCAAAGATCGGATGTTTCTTCTAATCGTGTAGTAATTGTATGCTACTACCCATAAACTTCATTTGCCCATCAGTTTACGACCCCGAGTTCCCGCTCCAGATGTAGGTCCCAAATCTCCCGACTCACAAACTCCCAAACCAATGCCAAAGAAAACAAACTAGTATCGTATCATCATACCCATCACTCATCCATTCATCATTGAATCACGCCCCTCCGATGGTTCCATCTCCCCAACCTTCTTTCCTCCAATCGTCATATCCTTGACGGCCTCCATCAGCTCATAGACCTTGCCAACAGCAGGCAGGCTAGATCTCTTCTGTTTCTTATCCGCATGCTCACTGATTCTCACCAATTCGCTCACGAACGATTCACCCCACCACGCGCTGGTGTATTTGAAGACATATTTCTCCAATTTCTTGAAACTGACTTCACGGGCTTCTGGAGACATTGTGACGGCGTCGTGGATGGCGCCTGCGAGCTCTTCAGTGTTCCAAGGGTTGACGATGAGTGCACCGTTGAGTGATTGGGCTGCACCGGTGAATTCGGAGAGGATCATGACACCGTGGCGCTTTCGTTGGGTTGCAATGTATTCGTAAGAAACGAGGTTCATGCCATCGCGCGTAGATGATACCAAACAGGCATCGGAAACGGCATACAAAGCAGTAAGTTCCTCGAACGGCACAGATTGGTGGAGGAAATGGATAGGCATGAATTCAATGGTGCCAAATCTACCATTGATTCTGCCGACCAGTTCGTTCACTACCGCACGCAGGTTTTGGTATTCTTCGACATCTTGTCGACTCGGGACTGCGACTTGGATGAGGACGACTTTGCCGATCCATTCGGGGTGCTCGGTGAGGAAGACTTCAAGTGCATGTAACTTTTGGGGTACCCCCTTGATATAATCAAGTCGGTCCACTCCAACGATGAGTTTCACGCCCTCGAACTTGCGTTCCAGGACGCGGATTCGCTCTTGTATACTTGGTTTCTCTAACCCTTCGACAAATTTCTCTGGGTCAATGCCAATGGGAAATGCGGAAACTGCAATGTATTTGCCTCGAAACTCAACGCCGTTGGGGTTCGTTGGTGTTTCTCTGCATATAATTAGCCACCACCATGGAACTTGTGTTTCTGAAAACCTACAACATCCTTGAGCAACTACTGAGGAAATGTCTCGCATAGTCATAGGTATGGAAGCCAATCAAGTCGCAATGAAGAACACCCAGAAGGAGGGCCTCTCGCACGGGTAGGATTCTGTAGATCTCACTGCTGGGGAATGGTGTATGGAGGAAGAAGCCAATCTTGACATTCTTCTTCGTTAAACCAATCTCCTCTCGTAACATCTCTGGCAGAAGCATGAGATGGTAATCGTGAACCCAGATCAAGTCGCCATCTTGTACATCCTTCGCCACTGTCTTCGCGAACAAACGGTTGACTTCCTTGTATGCGGTCCATGCTGACTCGTCGAATGTGATCTCTCCGGGATGGTAGTGGAAGAGGGGCCAGAGGATAGAATCTGCCATGCGAATTAGCTTCTGGCTATCGACTCAATGTGATGTGGTTCTTACTGGAGAAGCCATTGTAATGTCTGTCTGCCAACTCATCCGCAACGAATACTGGCACAGCTCCGTATTCATCCTTGAGTCGTTTGACTAGAGGTCCGACCTCTGCCTCTGGAACTTCCAAGCCTGGCCAACCATACCATTGGAAGGTTGTAGTCTTTGACAAGCCACTTAGACCAGTGACAAGTCCACCAGAGGACATGTTGAAAGCGTACGAGCCATCATCGGAGCGCTTGATGGTTATGGGAAGTCGGTTGGAAACCAGGAGCAGTCTGCCTGGTCCCTTGGGTTCTTCGACCACGGAAGGCATTGTGTGAGGTGATGAGTGATGTAGGAGCTTCGTAGGAGTCTTTGAGAGGGTGTTTTGAGAGGTGGGATGATGCGCCAAGCTATTGTTTTTGTAACGGGCGTTGACGTACCTTCGGTAGGTACCACGGGTACTATCGGTAGCGCAAATGCGATTCAGGGGACGGTCGTGAGTGTAGGAAGTTGTAGGTAGAATGTGCCAGAAGTATCGGTTTCGGGGTCAGTAGCAGTGAATGGAACCTTAATAGCGATTACATTGACAGAGTCCGAATGACAGGGAAAGGGTTTGTTTTGAGGGAAGGAAACACGATGAGTTTGAGAGAAAAGTCAGTCTGCAAGAAAGGCTGACGTGGTTGCTTATTCCCTCTTCCTATTGGGGATTTGGAGATTGGTGTAATTGCAAGCAATGGAAGCTGGCACAAGTTGGATCTGGTGGTCTGTCTCTTTGACAGCAGCACGGGCGACGACGTAATTGCCCGCAGCTTTGTTTTTTTTCTGCATGGGTCTCTCCACATCACTCGTCGCATTGGCGGATTCACGTCAGCTTGCACCCAAACAGTACCGAGGCACGGAGCTTTTCTTCCTGATGCTCAGAAATCATGGAATATTTTTAATGACTTCATGTTGCCTATTCTATCATATTGGTATCATAAGGATTTCAAAACACACGGTGACATTTCAAGACCTTGGAAATCCCGCTGGCACTTCCACCTACGTTTAGCGTGCTTCCTGCAGCAGCGCTGTTTGCTACCCAAGTGGCTTGCTTCAGCCTGACAATTATCCAAGAACACCCTATCCAATGAATTAACCACATTTTCGGGCATTTAGGAAGAACGCTGTGGCTTCGATCGCCGTACTGCAGGTGCAGGAGTGTACAGTCAGCCTCAGCAACGTGCAAAGGAGAGACGTCAAAGAGCCTCCTCCGTAGGCGCTTTTGCTCTGTTCTTCTGGAATTTGTGGGACCATTCTCCGCCAGGCTAAATCTGCAGCCACCAACGTTGATGCATGCCACAATGGACGTCCAATTGAGGAAAGCTACTCTGGAAGATATCCCTCAATTGCGGGCCCTCATCAATGTCTCTGTTCGGAGTCTCCATACGAAATTCTACACATCGGCTCAAATTGTGGGAGCTTTAAGAGGAGTCTATGGCGTCGACACTCAGGTGATCAACGATAGTCATTATTTCGTCGTCACTTCCCCGTCTGGTACCATCATAGCCTGTGGAGGATGGTCTCATCGCAGTACTCTTTTTGGAAGTGATTCATACTCTTCACGTGACGATGACACCTTATTGGATCCTGAAAGGCAACCTGCGAAGATCAGAGCTATGTTCGTCCATCCCGACTGGGTCAGGAAAGGCATCGGAAAGATGATCTTAGAGGCTGCCGAGAGCGCCGCGAAGGAGGTAGGGTTTAAAAGCATGGAAATGAGTGCGACTTTGAATGGTGTACCGTTCTACGGGAAGTTTGGATATAGAGAGGTCGAGGGAGGCAGGCATGAGGTGGACCTAGGGGATGGAGTCCTGATCGATTTCTACATGATGAGAAAGGACTTGGTACCATGAAGGACGAACATGAAGTCCAAGAAGCATCTGGGATCTGTCAATGAGCTCCTACTTTCAAGCAAGTCGTGCAGAGGAAGAGGGGTCCTGCAGGTGCATATGACAGTCACGTGATGAAGTTCATGGATTCATTCCCGTGCTATCCAGAAGCTGATTCTCTCATGAAGTCAAGCTCGGCAATCGCTCCTCAGTCAAACCTAGCCCAAACAGCTCGTGCTATATTCCTTCGTATGCTTGCTACTCTGTCTTGATTTGAGCGTCTTCGTACAGGAAATCCATCCACTTGTCGTGTCACCTTTGACCTGCTGGGAGGCTGCACCCCACTTCCTGGCTTTCCTGTGCTCACGTTCCAGGGTCTGTTGTACAGCGTTCCCTCGATCTTCACAAGTATGAAGTATCAATCTGAGATCTTAGGTCTGATATTCGAGAGGTTTAGACGTTATCGTAGTGACTCCCGTGATGTTGGTTTGATTGTGTTGGATTGTGATTTTTGAAAGCGGAGGCATGCGTCACGAGTATGTTTGTCCAAGAATCTCAAATTCCTTTTGCTCTCAGTGATGACATGCGCCTGAAAAGCTTCAGGATATACGTTGTACTTGTACTTTTTTCCCTGGCCTTGTGCTTGTTCTCAGGAGAGGGGTACTCATTTCCGTAATAACGATTGTAGTGTCGGCCAATGAAACCAGGACGGAGTCACCGGTTCCAAGCCATATCCTTCATTGTACAATACCAATCGTCGATCATTGCTGGAGTTCTTGCTTTGATTCCGAATCAAGTGTATACGCCTTATTCTACCAATATATGCTGTGTTTAGGGGTTTCAATATACATGCTCCATGTTATCTCGGAATCCCGGCATAGTCTCGAAAGTCTTGAGCTATATCTAAAGGTACTGTCGCTTACCAACACCAGCATGTAGATATAAGTGTAGACCTATATGTCCCATTTGTCTTGACAGAATACCTCACAACTCTATATAAATTATTTCTCGTGCCGGTTCCGTTTTAGTCTCTGGACGTGAGCAGCGACCACTTTTACCTGAGCCGAGGTTGAGCAGAGCCTGAACATGCCTGAGTAGAGCCTGAGCATAGTGCGGGTCCCACTTTGGCGCTTTGTGCGCCCCGGCTACAGCTTTCTAGCCGAGTTTTCCAAGGCACCCGATCTGCTTCCCTAACAAGAGTTTTTGCTAGAGCCGATTTAGGATCCTCGGTGGGATTATCTCACATAATTCACGTATAAAAATTGAGTTGTATATTTGCTTCGTTGGCTTGGAAAATAAATAAATTAATAAAATAAAATAAAATATTTCATTCATAGCGGGAGGACATAATCTAGGTAGCATTAGCAGCAAAGTTGCTCGGCAAGTAAATTCGTACATGATATCGACGCCAGCGCGTCGCCTGCCTCGAAGTGAATAAGGTGCTAACAATTGGCCAGCTCCCGGACATCGGTGAGTTTTATCCGAGTGATTTACGTTTATGAAATGGGCGGTCGTAGGTTATTGAAGGCTGTGTTATAGCTTGCAATACTCAAAGTTACAAAAAGTATTAATATGACATAAGTTTGCGAGCAAGTCTCGCTATTTACTCTGTAGTTCTGTAAACCAAGCACAACCGTGTGAAAAGATCTTACTCAAGCATGTGCGTGATGCGGTGTTGGACTCCACTGAAATGCAAAAAAGACAAGGAATCATGTAGAGCTGCTGAAGTCACTCTTCTCCTTTAAGTCCAGGCTCAGGGGCTAATGCGACGCATACCATTCTCCCCTTCTCATCTTGCTGTAATCTAGATGTTCGACCTCATACAAATTCTGCCTTGAACATAGGCATCATATGATGCTATATAGGATTATATTCAGCATCTGTCACTGTGTTCTCATTTGAAGCCCCGATCCAAAAACACTCAGAGCACTACGACTTTCCAAGGTAACTTCTCTTCCCCTTAGGAACTTCAACATCGACCTGCGCCTTCTCAATAACAACCATAGTATCATAATTCAACCCCTGCGAATTCCCCCTCTTCATCAGCAGTGGCGCAACCACCAAAACCACAAACTGCGCTTTCTGACTAGCTTCCTTCCCATAGTGAATTTCCATCCGCTCCGGATCATACTTACCCCCATTCGTCTTCCACAGCTCCGGCGCCCCAAAAAATAAAAAAGCAGCTTTCTGCTGCAGCATTTTGAAATCCAAAACAATGGCCTCGGTGAGAATCTGCAGCGCAAAGTGATATGACTGTGTCTCTCCCATCGCCGACCAGATCTGAATCGGGTCCGCTAGAGCCCGGACCTGCTCGTGGAGCCCTGATGCCGCGATCTTCTGCTTTACCTGCGCCTCGGTGCCTGCCGGAACGGCGTATCTTGCTCCGGCGTATCTCCACTCGTGGTAGAGTTTCTGATTTTCAGGAGAATTTTCTATATTTCTGGGATGAGAAAATGTTATGTTGAAATTGTGGAAAATAAAAAATTCATGAAAGGACGTACCGCGTGGGTTTCTATCTTCTAAGAATTTTGTATAGCGATCTGATGCTGATGGAAGCTCCCAGAATGTTCCGCCGAAAACACGGAAAAGGAGGAAGTTCCATATAAAAGCCTGTATGAATCTTGCTCGGTGGATGTCCGAGTTCATGTAGGTCTCCCAGTCTTTGCTTATGCGAGTGAACTCCGTGACGGCTGGAGTAGGCTTCTTATCTTTCGAGGGGCCAGCGGAGAAGGCACGATTTGCCCAGTCCTTGACGTTGCTTCGTAGGATGCTGAATTGCCTCTGGAAATAAGCATCGTCAAAATAATAGGAATCGACCACCGCAACTGCGGTAGCCTTATCTTGTACCACGCGATTGAGCTCCTTTCTGACTCGGGATCGTTCCCTAGAGGCTTCGACTTGCTCTCTGCGCGTATGAGTAAGCTCTGCTGATAAGTCTCTAATATTTTTCTCCAGTATGTCAAGGGAGTGATTCGTGTCATCACACTCCTGGGTTTTGGATTTCAAGTCGAACTCGACATTTTCAAGCCGATTCCGCAAAAGTTCATTTTTCTTTTCAATTTTACCATAATCGAGTCGGAGCTCAAAAAACTGACGCTCAAGTCGCCCGACCTCGGTTCGATACTTGTGAATTTGAAGAGCCTCGTTCACGTCTGGATTGTTCAGCTCAGGATCAGAAGGCTGCAAGTCGGGTCTCTTCCCGTCCGAAATGCGTTTCTTTGCAGCAGCTTTTACGTCCGCCGGCAACAGCTCCATAAACTCATCGTTCAATTTTCTAGCATCATCACGCTCCTCGTAAAGAGCCTTGACTTTCCCTTCGAGAAGCTGAATTTTCTGCTGAGCCGCTTCATCCGAGGCCTTCTCCTTCACCTCAAGTTTTCGAATTCTGTCTTGAAGAATCTCTGACCGTCGGCGAAAAGCTGCCAATTCTAGCTGAAGGTTCAAAATACCTGGACTTGCTTGGTTTTGGACGTCACTCCCCCGCATCTTATCGACGGGCTCAGTCGAAGACTGATCCTGCTTAATTGAAGAAGTTGTGTTGTTTGATGGGAACTCGGATTTGAATCCATGGTCGTCTTTCTGAATTGGCAAAGGGCGCTGTGCGCTTTCCAAACTCTGCCTTCGACCTCGGTGGCGTTGGTTTGATTGAGAATCATGATCGATTGGGTCCACAAAGCCGCTGAAGGGTGCAAAAGCCTTCTTCAGTCCTGAGAAGGGTCCTCTGCGAGCTATGTTGGAAGTCTCCTTCTTTGATTTGGGCTCTCGCTCAAGCAGCTCTGGCTGTGGAGACCCCGAGCCCCCTTGAGATGGGACAGGCCTCTTCAGTTTCGTACTTGACTTAGATCTGGGATGAGAGCCTGATCCGCCTGTTGATTGTTAATGACATGAGAAGTAATCCATTGTGCGAAACAGTACTTTTTTCTACTACAGAATGTTCCATTGTTAGCATCCATAGAATGTCATAACAAGGGTCCAGTCCGAGTTCTTATCTGCTCGTAGATCACTCGGCGCCGTGACAGGGTAAATTTGTGCGGTTCAGCTGGAGGGTTTGGAATGTGCAGCGCACGCCGAAATGAGAACCAGGAATGCGGTATATGCGGCACTCTCAGCCCGACGGAAGAGCTTTATTTTGGATGATAACAACGTCCTAGACGTATCCCAGATAAATCGTGATATTTGGGAAGGGTATGAATCCCTCTGTCGGCATAGAAATGAGGCGTCGTTAGGCATTGTTCTGGGCTGATAGTCGGCTTGGGCGGCCCACTTCGCTTCAACTCCACCTTGCAAAAATTAAGGCATTCGGATCGGATCCCGTCCAACTAATCTTGGCACAAAGTGATACAAGTGCAGAACCCAGATATCTAAGGAAAAGCAAAAGGCAAGGCTGACTGAATTCTGTGCTAGGCAAAACGTTCTTTTCATTTGCAAATTATCTCACGTGATCTTGATTTCACACTCGGGCTTGTCAGAATATGGCTTAGTAATCAGGCTCCTGAAGGAACACGGCCGTAGGATAGGGCCATAGGTCAGCAGTACGGGGGAGTTTAATGCTCTATAAAATATAGGTTCTACAGTCGGTAGATTCAGAAATCAATCACAATCATACTTCAATTTCTGACAGGGCTGGATCCGGGGGCCCGGTCAGCTGCCCCTGAGTCTCGTGACATTGGCTTTTCCATATCGACAAAAAGTAATTCGAATTGTTTATACAGCCGTCGTATTTGTATAAAACCTGGTCTCGGAGCTTGTAGGCCATTGAAGTTCTCTAGAAGCAAGTACAGAATTATATCCTTAATTTAAACACTTTTCTAGCTGCGGGACATTGAACCCAACCTTCCAGCCTTCAACAAAAAATAAATGTCCCAAACTCGAGATCTATTAGCACGTGCCTGTGCATTCGAGGTGGATGTGCCTCTGTCCGCGTCAAATACCACCAACAAGAGTGATAATAGATACTACGAACCCAAGAACAGAAATAGCCATGCGAAGCCCCTTCTGCCAGTCCACCTGTTTCAACCTGTGGACCAGATCAGCACCAACCTCCCGACCAAGCCGTTCTTCGTCGCGTTCTCCACTAGCAATCATTTGTTCGGCCTCGAAAATCTCTCTTTGGATTCTGAGCCGTCGCGTATTATTGACACCTGTTTTCAATTCCGCCTTTAATCTTTTGACATCCTCCTTACTCTTTCTCAGTTTCCGATCCACGTTTGGCCTTAAAAGGGATCCTGCGCCAGTTTTGCCCAAGGACCTCTTTCCATCAACCAATTCCCGTTGAAGCTGAAGTACAACGTGATCTCTACCGATCAGTCGAGCAATTATGGCCTCCGCTGAAGCTTTATTTCCCTCAAATCGAGTCGTCATGGAATTTTTGCTCAGCATATCTCTCCAGTATTGATCTCTTAGCTGTTGCTCTCGCGATATCGCTGCTGGCATATCCTCTTCTTTGACCTTGCTCCACTGGGTAGTAGCAAGCACCACGTTGCTCAGAGCCTCGTCGCCAACCAGCTGTTGAAATAGCGACAAGACATTGTGAGCTGAGCCTTGGAATCTGATGTCCGTAATTCGATGGAGAAAGACGATCCCCCAGAGTTTCATGCCGATATTGTACTGCATCGTGACCAGTTCACCAATCATGGTGAGGATTTCAGTGTCGCTTTTAAAGCTGTCGTCGAAGCCTGGGCAATCGACGACTGCTACATTGGTATCTCCAATCTGAGTCTCGACAATTTCGCATACGGCAGTACCTATGCTCACATCAGAATGGCCTGATTGGGAAGACAAAATTAATGAATACATACATGAATCAAGTGTTACGCCCTCGGCAACAGCCCCGCTTTTAAGCTGGTTCACGAAATAGCTTTTTCCAGTGCCCGTTACCCCCATGACAAGAACCATCCCCTGTTCGGAATCGAGTGATGACATGTTTTCGATCCAGGTGGCCTACCAAAGTATTATGCGGAAGAAAATGTTGTCGCCGAGTTTTTGTAACAAAGGTTGATTCTATTCTTTGAGGCTGTGGCGCCATCACACCATCGCGATCGTCTTGAACAGCCCGCTGCGGGTCTGTCCAGCTGAGGGGAAACAAGCAGCCTAGGGAGGCGCCCGACAGGCAACCAGGTTGTGCACTTAGCTTCCTCCAAAATGAGAGACGGCAATTGTTATTCGATCCTCTGGTAATATTGTTGGTGTAAATTTCGCAGGTAGAATACCGCCAATGCAAGGTGGAGTGGTCAAACATAAACTGTTGAAGCCTTGCGCCTGGGAGCGACCGTTGATAAGCGGCGCAGCCTCACCTGCTTCAATGATTTCGACTTGTGAATCCATTACCCTTCGAACTTCCGAAGCATGGCAGAAGATACCTCGGGCCTCGCGTCGCCTTTCATCGTGATTGGCATTGATTATGGCACAACGCCTGTATAGAGTCTTCCACTGCGCAAAGCCATACACTGACTTCAGCAGATACTCAGGCGCTGCCTGGGCAAAGTCTGGGGCCCTCCATCAAGTCGAAGTCATCTCGCAATGGAGCTCCCAATCAATTGGCGCAACCGACTCCGACAAAGTGCCGTCCGATATAGCCTACGATGAGTACGATAAGCCTGCAAAATGGGGATTCGGACTGCAGGCTAGCGACAACTCCATCCGATGGGTGAAGTTACTACTGAGCCCACTATCGCTATCTACACTCAACACGCAGGAAGAGAAGGTCGTTGAAATAACACGCAGGCATTTGAAAGAGATTGGAAAGACAGCGGTAGAGGTCATCGCAGACTACCTACGATTCCTTTGGTGTCATATACTGGCGAGGCTGAGGGTGCGGTTGACAGCACCGGTCCTAGACAATATGGTGTTGAAGGTCGTCCTTACTGTGCCAGCAATATGGGATCATGGTGCGCAACAGCAGATGAGAAATGCAGCGCGGAAAGCGGGCATACTGGAATATAGGGCTTGTGGGCAGACCGAGGTCACCCTGATTGCAGAGCCGGCTGCAGCTGCTCTAGCGACGTACCATGATGCTGAGATCAGAATGAACCCTATGATAAAGGTATGTTTGTAGGACCCTTAAAAAGCTCTAAGCTAATGCACTTGGCTTATTCTAGCCTGGTGATTCTTTTGTAGTCTGTGATGCGGGAGGTGGCACTGTTGTAGGTATCCCATAATCCCATGTTAATAAGCAAGCCAAACTTACGTCTTGATTCACGGCTTATTGATAATGCTCCCTAGGACCTAATAAGTTATACGATACAATGTTTTGATCCATTCCATCTCAGTGAATGCATTGGTGCTACCGGTACGAAGATTCCGTTCACCCCAGTCAAACACCAACCCTTGGCTCAAATTCGTAGGCGACTTATGCGGGGCGGTATACATTGATCGAGCATTCTTAAGCCACATCCATACATTTCGCAAACATATGAAGTCTCTCGATCGCGATACAGAAAAGAGATTCATGGAGAAAGAATGGGAGAACAACATCAAGCGCAACTTTGATGGAACAGCCGGACCTTGGCTCGTCGATACACCTCAGAACCAACACATCGGGAGGATGCAAGCTGTTAGATCAGTCTTCAAAAAAGAACAATCCAATATTCTCCATTTGAAAGGGTATGTATTTACTACCGCTATCTGAGAGCTTCTGACTGATGAAGTGCAGGGAACATGTTCGACAAATCTTCGCCGAGGTAGTACCCAAGATTATTGACTTACTCCGCGACCAAGTCCAAGGAATAAGAGATGAAACAGGTGCTCTACCTAGAGTACGTAGAGATGCTTCCGTCGCTTTCCCCTGATACGAGATAATTTCTCTGACTCTGCATTCAGGTCATCATTCTCGTCGGTGGCTTTGGAGGAAATCGTTACCTCCTCCAACAAGTTCAACAGCATTTCCGGCACATGGATATTGAAATTCAACAACCAACCCGTTCATGGTCTGCAGTCTGCCGAGGCGCCGTCCATCGCGGTGTTCAAGGAGGAGACCAGATTGTCACAAATCACATCTCGAAGTTTTCCTACGGAGTGCTATACAAGACGCCATGGCGGGAAGGAAAATTCCTTCTAGCAGATAAATCCTTCGACGAACGCAAACAAATCTGGCAGGCCATTAATCAAATGGATTGGTGTCTTCTCAAAGTAAGTAACAGGGGGTAATCCTGTTCTATCACTATCAAAAAATACTGGTTGACTTGTTTATCAAAAGGGCGAAAATGTCCTCAAAGTCCTCGATGTTGAGCACACTCTTTCAGCAGTGTATAAAAATCAACAAGAGCTCTTAAACCAACACTACCAACTCTATTACTCAGACCGTGACGATCCTGGCACGAGACTCGCTCCTCGTAAGTATCTGTCCCACCTTCGCCTCCTTTTCAAAGTGCCGGACACGCACTAAGCTATCCAGATATCCGTCGTCTATGCAAATTGAAATTCGACCTCTCCGATTACTCATTTACTTCCTTTCCAATATATACAAATAGTCTGGGCAGTGAATATAGAAAAATAGAATGTATCCTGAGAATGGCGCCAACGATCTCGAGCGTTGATTGGGAGATTTGGTGTCAAGGGAGGAGAGTGAAGCCTGTTGTGGAGTATGAGAATACGGAGACGGAGGAAACTGCCAAGAGACCTACCTAAGTCGGGCTGAAGGAGGTAAATGGAGGGTTTTGGTGATAGACTTGTATGTATGTACATATGTTATGACTGATGACAGGATATAAAGGATGTATAATTGGGAAGGGAAGATCTTGAGGAGACTACTGTGGGAGGGAGCAGAGAAAGGCGGTCGCTTTTAATGAGAAGGGCTTCGAGGATATATTCTTTTTTAATTTAGTAGTTCAAGGAGAACGACTATCTCCAGAAGCAGTTGACAACAAATGTGGACCTGCAAACCAGCTGCAACTGTACGAGGCTACAATTGTCGATACGCAGCCCGTGGTACTGGGAGGTGCAAATAGGCGTTCAGGCTCCTGGGTATGAGTTGGGAACTCCAGAGCTCAGAACACAGTAATTCTAATGAACACTGGTTTCAATCTCGAATTATTCGTGACAACGCTCAACAGTACGGGTGATATGGGGCGATCACTCACGTGAGGGATTGGGCTTGCAGGTGTTGTGTTGAATCAGGTCTCGTGGGTCTGGTCTCGGCCCTTGTTTCACCTGTTGTTAGACCTGACTCGGATACTGTTTTATGACCTATTTGGTCCTGTTTTTCTTAGATATATATGCCTATAGAGGTTCTGCTCCTTAATAGATCAGTCATCTCTTGGACCATTTTATATTGAGATTCTGGTAAGGAAACAGCTTAGGGTGCTCAAGGGGCTGCTCAGGGAGCTCCGGGAGCTGCTCAGGCCTTCTTAGGTGAGCTGGCGGAGACGAGAGTAGCGCCTGAGCAAGAGCGGCAATCTTACTAACTGCATGCGAAGCAAGGAGAGAGAAGGAGTTGGTTGATAATACCCACTCCTTCTCCTACCATTCCCTCCGCTATCCATTTGCCTCCTCAGATCTCGCATCACCATACATAACCACACTCACGCCAAGGTAGTCTCTCATCATGTTTGATTGCAATGGACTTCACTAACATAGACTTAGATGCTCCAAAGCCTCCTTATCGCGGCAACTATCCTTGCCGTCGAGTTTGTGCCTGTGCTAGCTACCTTCCCTACAAGCACTATGCCAAACTACCAACTTATCCGCCAAACTGTGAAGATATCAAGCCTCTATCGTGGCTAAACTCACTACCGTTGGTGACAGATCGCGGGTGTTTTATGAGTTTTGCACTCTCTCTGGAGGCTCTTAGAAACACAAGGACGACTGTGTAAAATTCAAGCAGGGACAATGCGAAATCGTGCCTTAACAATACCTTGACGACCCCTTTTATTGTCTAGTGTGTTAGTGGAATATGCCGCCAGGCTGAGGCGCATAAAGACGGTGATACCTACGATTGCCTCCGAGGTTGTCGTTTCAAATCAAGTGGCGGGCAGGATATGCGCTGCGAGAGTGGTCGTTGTACGACAGCGTAATCATCAGTGTAATGTGTGTGCTGTGCTAGAGGAGCACCAACCGAAGGAGTGTTGTGGCAAAGGCACGGAGCATGAAGGCAGATGTTGTCCAGACGGAAACTGCAGAACGAACTGTCATTGAGGAAGTAAGTTGATGGAGGATAGGGGAGACTGGGGGGAAGGCCGCTAGCGAGGATGATTTTTGAAGGATTTTGTTGGTTGGGGGGAGGGGGGTTATTTTGATTGCTCTTGGAGATTTGTTCTTAGCAATCGGTTACTTGTTGCGGGCTGGTAGGACACGGATTTGCTGCTATTGCCTTATTTCCGTGAGATGTGGATTGAGAACTATCATTTGGATAAGAGAGGTGAGCCCTTTTCCCACTGGGTTTTATGGGTGCCTCATGTTTTACTTGGGTCCTTTCTAGATACATTTGCCCCTTCAATGAATGTGTTGGCCAGCCTTGCCTCCTACGATTCTGCAGAAAATTTACAATATGAACTGATCTAATCTCCAATACGACTGAGTCCTGACACATAATCATAATGAGTCTTGACTGATTTTTACACTAATAATACTTGATCCCGCCGGAAAAGGGGCTAGTAGTGCAAAACTCAGGGATACTGGGTTTTTAAGCGAGTGACAACTTTCTTGGCGCTGAGTGGGCTCTCCTTTTCTCTAGTGTAACTTCATCCGAGCTCTCCTTAAAAGTCGCGATAGCTTCATTTTCATCGTATCTTCAATACTGGAACCTCATATTGATAGAAATCAATTTCAAAATGAAGTATAATGTCCATCTTTTCATCTCAAAGCCTAATCTGTACAGCCAAGGAGGTTGGTTCACGGATTTCCCTGTTTTCCCAGTGACGTATGCTGATGCAAACATAAACACCATTTATCAACGCGACAAGGCCTCAGCTTTGTCCCCATAATCCTTCAATTCGATCTTCGTCTCCTTCTCCTTCCCTAAACTGTTTCTTCTCAATCACAAACACAAGAGCACAATAGGTATCTTCTCGCACCGTCAACGTGATGGCACGTTGCCCCAGCTCAGGACAAATTAGAAATGTTTCGAGATTCGGTGGAGGCAATCGCGCTAGTACTCATGGTCGCAAGGAGTCCATCGTGTTGAGCATGAATACCCAATCATCTTTCGGCCAATGGCTCAAAGTGACCTGGCTCGACCTCCTCACCATGGTAATTATGGATCGAAGGGCCATGTGACTGGCCATGCGGGAATGGTACGAAGTGGAAATGTTGCCACCAGTTGGTATTGGCGCAGACATGGCTTCACACGCAAGCCAGTTGATGGTTCCAATCAGGGTGTAGTTGGTTCTGATAGTATCGTATGAGGGGGTGACTTGGCGTTGGTTGCTTCTCAATGCGATGCTAGCTTCTGCCCTAACTTGTAACTCAAAATCAGGCGAATGGGGTACCTGCAATGCAATGCAATGATGCCCTCTCAAAATGAGCTCATGAGTTTGATGATCATTGCCCACCCTATATCCAAGATCCCCCTGCAGAACTGAACGAAACCGACGTATTTGATAACTGGGATCATGCCACGTCGGAATTGGCCCCAAGCATCATACCAACGGCGGAACTCTGTTGGAATTGAAGACATGCTAGCTTGACTCTTGAGGGAATGTGAAAGATGCTTAACTCTCAGACGTACAACGGACAAAAGACGTCACCCTTGTCCAGTGACCTGGTTGGTCAGCTGGTGTATCTGTCAGTGGGTGGAGCGTCAGACATGTAACAAAAAGATACTTCCCTCTGTCCAGCAACGTAACCGCTGGTTCCTAATGTTTCAGTAAATAGAGGGAGCCTCATATCTGCAACGAAAAGAGACTCCTTTGGTTGATCGTGATTTGCTGACTCTTAGTACTGGGAGAAGAAATAGCCGAACAGCAAACTCAGATGTGCAACGAAAAGAGGACATATTCTGTTCACAACTTGTAATTGGTCGCTTTTTATCGCTCGGAGGAGTATTTAATAAATCAAGAGCCTATGCTCGTTGCTTGTTGTGTGCCTCACATGTTTTGCCACATGGAAAGGTGGGACTGGCGATAGCATAACAGCTTGACAGAAAATGAGATTTGTAACGAAACTTCAACTCCTGAGAACAAATCGTGTGATTAGCTACTTATTGGCGTTCCGAGGGAGTATCTGCTATAACGGGAAATGAGATGTGCAACGAAACTCCAATCCTGAGATCACAACTTGTGATTAGCCGGTTCTTAGCATTCGAAGGGACTATCTGCTCTAACGGAAAATGAGATGTATAATGAAACTACAACGCCTTTGATTGTGAACATGATTGGCCTCTACTTAGCACTTGAAGGCAGTCTCGGCAGTTCAGCGGAAAAATGAAATGTGCAACGAAAAGATGCCTCCTCACTTTGTTCTTGTGATTGGCTAATCGCTGGTAACGAAGGCAGTCTCGCTTCAAAAGCTTATATCTTATATGTGATAAGCGGCATGGCAAAGGGAATATCCAGCGTGATTTAGGTAAAGACCAAGATACTTGATTCTCATGTGTGAAGAGGCATTTTGAGATTGATGTTCTTTGAGACATTGCAAAGACTTTGAAATTGATATGGCTTCTCCTGCAGCTTTGCCACTTCTTATATAGGTTCAGACACAGCTATTTGAAATCAGGCTGATCTCCGCAACTATACTCTGCCTTGGGTTTAATCTTAAGTAGCCTCACACTTCGCATTGGACGTAACATGACTTGGACTGTTCTTGTTATTTTGTCTACGGCATCGCTCATAGCTCGTTGATCTATCGAGTCCCGGTGTCCACCTACGGAGGCACGTAATACAAGCACCGGATCTTTTGATGACCAGAGCCCTCTTAACTCCTTGAACGCCATCCATCCAGCCAACCATGCCATGCACCATCGAAGCGTCAAACACATAAGATCCATCGCTCAAGCAGGTTGCTCATAAGCCCTCCTAATAACCCTCGAAAACTGCTCCATCTTAACATTCTCCCTAACAATTGTACCCTTCGCCTCATTCTCCTTATTTAGTGGTACCTTAACTACACTGCCCTCCATCTCCCATCCGCACACTCCACTGACAAACTTCTCGAACGCCTGGCCTTGCATTCCTAACCAAGATTCCAGGACGGATCGCTCGATTTCTCGCACGGTTTGGGAGATGGTGAGCGCGATGCGAATGCGGATCAGTTCTTCGAAGCCAGAGACATCGGCGATGAGATCGGCGTACAGGTCGTCGCTGTCGAGTGTGCTCCAGAAAGCGGCGTACGAGGCTTGGCCAAGGAGGTTGTTGAGGACATTGAGCTTTTGGACGGCTTCGGAGAGGGGCGCGTCGCCTGCTGCTGGGAGAGCGGAGGATGCGGAGACAGGGGTCAGGATGTGTGGTGGGAGGAGATGGAGGGCGAGGGAGAAGTCGGGGGAGGGGAAGACGGTTAAAGACTTGACGAGGATGTTGGTGATTACTTCGTCTTTGGTGAGGTGGGGGTTGAATTGGTATCTGGAGAGGCGTAGGGAGCTGTTAGCTTCGGGTGTTTTGCGATTCTTGAAGGAGAAGATATATGGGTAAGAAATGTCTTTCAGATAGAGCTAATAATAGACTTCAGGGGCTGGAGGGATTCATTCTCCATGCCCATTCAGGTAATAGGAAACGTTAAAGAACGATCATCATTTGACATTATGACGTAAAATCCGGTAGAGATGGTACTCACAGCTTCAGAAGTGCTAAGTTTGCATAACAATCGTAGAACTTCTCTTCACACTGCGCCGTCACATAGTCAGAGAAAACTGCGGTCGTTTCCGGGTTGTAGCGATCCAGTCCATTGAGAATGGCATCGATATGTTCTGGTCGCTCTGGGCAGGAGTCAAAGGCAACGCCCATGTTTGCGGTTTCGAGATGTGGAGATTTTCGGTGGTAAGAGCGCAAGATAAGGCAGGGAGAGCTCGACAAAAGATCGATATTAATCGAATCGTCGAGACCTGGCTTTTTTGGAGGTCGTGGTGGAGGAATATGAGGAGGATGAGGAGGTCGCTGTCGCTGTGAAATTGAAAGACGTTCAAAATCGTTAGGGTTTATTTTCTTAGTGGGGTGAAGTATTATGGCCTGAGGCAACATATTTCGCTTGGAGAAAAGACAAGCCCCCTTAATGAAATGGATGCATTGATTGGTTCCTCCATCGTTTCGATGGCTCTGGGGGAGAAATATCTCTCTGATTGCGTGGCGGGAGATATTAGAGTCTTAATTATACACATATTGCGGATCAGAGTTCGTCAGAGTATTCATTTCTCTAACAAACTATTCCCCAGTTATCGGACAACTTCGATCCGTGACACCATATCTCCTCCAATTCTCGCGATTTCAGACAACATCGCAGTTTTATCAAGCTTGATCTTCCCCTCATCTTCATGATCCAAACTCTCTGGCTTCGTAGCATACGCAAGATTGACCTTGAAAGGTCGAGCCGGTACAATTTGCGGATTCCACAAACCAGCAATGACTGACCCAGATGCCGCGCTGTGGAAGAAGATAATACTGCTGCTGTAGATCCTCTCAAGCTCAAGAAGGTACTCTCGCCCAGGCTCATATCCAATCATTTCAAAGTCCGCTTCCGATTGCACTTCCAGGTTCTTGAATTTCTGCTTTGGGGCTTTCTTTCCATCGTCGTGAGCGAATTTCGGTGCAAGATGAATCACGAAATCGTAATCTGCCGTTGAAGACATAAAAAGCGACCTTTGGTCCAGATCAAGACCTTGGTCCTTGACTAGCTTGCATGCTGAACGAGCTAATGCAGTCATCCGTGCAGCTACCATCTTCGAAGGGCCTCCATCAGTAAAGGCAGTACCCGTAGTGTCATTGTTTGAAGCAGCAAAGAGAACTGTTCGACTCATGACTGGGTCGATCTTCCGCCAAGCTTCGAGTCGAGTGTTGATCGAAGCAACGTCCTTGCTTGTCATTGTCCCAGTGAAGTCAACAATTAATGGGACCAAACGCCAGTCCCACCTCGATATAAATAACAGCGTTCTCAAAAATCCAGACATGGCAGATGACGGGGCACGCCAAGGATATGGCTGCAGGAATGTACGAGCCACAAGAAGTTCGACGAGCTCCTCGCTGATATGTCCTGAAAGCATATGACGATCAAACCAAAGTTTCATGAGACGAATCGACGGTGATAAAAGAGGGAAGCGAGTGCAGTGAGTTGCAATAGATTGTGTGTGGAGTGGTAGTTGGACAAAAGTACGCTTGTAGGTGGACAACGCGGCCACAGCGTCCTCTCGGGCGCGATTATCGGTCGACTTGTCTTTAATCTTGCGTTCTAGCAGAGTTTGCTCGCGATCGTTGTGGACTCGTAGCCGAAACGCTGCACCGGACTCATAAATAACGTCCAAAAACGCACAGTTCTGTAAAGTCTGATCTTCGTTTTCGAGACCAAGATGAGTCGTGGCGCTGCTGTCAGATTCTTCGAGAAGACTTCCGATCTTCAGCAGGAACGCAATCTTTGTTCGCTGGATTGCAACGACGTCATCCGGCCACCTTCCGGAGCCCTCAAATTGTATCAAGACATCGGCTGGTTTCTTCAAGGGTTGCCGAGGACTGAATGTTGGGGGTTGAATGCTCGAGTATCGGAGCTGAGGGCTGATGGCTGACAATTGCCTTAATTGTAAAGGCAGACCCTCCATATCTCTGATATCCTTTTCAAAGGAGCTGAACGCTTGCTTTAAAGCTTCGAAAGCTTTCGAGCTTGGTCCAGCACTGGGGAGTGATTTCTCAAACCCTTCACCGATGAATGTGAGGCTCTTACTTACATCCGCGTCAAAATGTCGCTTTACGAGGTAGGTGAAGATCGCCTGAAAGATCGAGTACGATGACCCAGGTGACCACACTAAACTCTCGAGAATGCTGCCATCTTTGAATCGTCGTAATTCTGCTTTCTCGCCCCAAAATTTCTGGAACTTAGCTGCTTTCTTCTTGTCCTCCGCCGATGGCCCGTGGTCTACGAGGCGATTGATATTTGAAGGATCGAAGACGACTGCAACCAATAATGACTGCCGCTCTGGTAATGATGGACCAGAAGACTTGACCGACCAGGAAGGAATGGCATCTTCTTGGATATCAATGAGCTTCAGTCTGTCCGTAAATCCCTCTCGTAACACTTCAAAAATGCGCCTACTGAAACCTCCAACACTTGTCCTGTGGTCGCCCGAGAACTCCTCATGGCCTTGAGTCGGAAAAGGTACGCGCACCAGACAATCAAACCTTTGAAGAGGTTGATTTGTCCGCAGTATAAAAGTTGACTCAAATTGGTCAAATGCAGCATCATTCAACATGTCCAGAGAGATCTTGGATTCATCCCGTAATAACGCATAGGACCAAGGTGTCATTTTATAGAGAATGTTTTGGCCCCGTGGGCCATCATAGAACATTGGGACGTCGGATTTTGAAGGCTGAAAATCGGATGGAGCTTCAAATGACAATGGTTTCGAGGTCAGATCTGTGGATGAGAGAAATTGCAGGACGGCCTTGAACATTTGGTAGCTGCTGTAACCAGGAGATAGAACACTGTGGCCTTTGGGTCCCCCGCCCTTCAGCAATAAAGCCGTCAAAGCAGCCCACTCGAAGTGTCCGAATCCACCTTTTGACAAGCAGCTTCCAAATCCTCGCTGGCGCAACCAAATCCTGCCAAGGATACAAGAATCCTTGAAGCCGGATGACTGCTTCGATGCGGAATGAAGCAGTTTCAAATACGGTTCAACATTGCAATCGGATTTCAGAGAGGCGTTATAGAAAGGAGATGGGGCTAGTGCGGTTGTGGCGTTTTCTGATTCTTGCTTTGGGCGGATGGAGTTCTTGGTAGGAAGCAATTTCGATTCCGCAAAGAAGGTCTCGGGAGCAGTAGGGATGATGTGAATCGTAAAGTTTGAATCTATCTTCGCTTTATCTTCTGTCATACGTTAGCTATATGCTCAGAATTCCTCTTTTCCATCACGTACTTGACTTTGGTTTCGCTACCAAGACAGGATGCAGGCTGTTTCCATTCAAATACTCGAAGTGAACTGTGAATTGATCCTGGATGTGGTCTTGCAGGCCCGCAGCAATGCAAGCCAGATAATAAGCCCTCTTGTAAAAGTACCGGTAGTTGAGGAAGTCCTTCTCTTGGAAGATCGACTCGGGCATCCTGACCATCATATCCACAGCGAGCGCACTGTCCGATCTAACCATAGTCTTGAGCGCATAGCTTCCAACAACATTGATATTCGAGGGTTTCGCATATGCCAATTTGTAGGCCACGTTCTTATCGGGTTTAGGATCTGGGAAGGGAATTGCAACTTTATGAGATTTTTGTAGTAGCTTCGCTGCCTCTGGTATCTGCAAACCTGTTAGATGTATGCACATTGGAGAAATTAGAATTCAAAGCTCACAGAAAGTGCTTCGCGATCCTCAATTCCCTCAATCAGACCCTTCAACTTGCGCAAAGCATCATCTATCACGCCCGCCCGCTTCTCGTAATTTGGTTGGACTTCTGCCAACATCTCGTCCACCTGCAGCTTGAACATGCTTGACTTGTACAGCCCTCCAGCATAAATTGCATCATTGTCGTCATCTTGGGTGTGATCGAGTTTTCGCCGCTTTGGAAAAATAGAGTCCGTCATCCTGGAGTTTGCGACGTAAGTGTTTATCCTCTTTTTGAGCTCCAGCAAAAAAAAGTCCTAGCATTTTTGGACGATCACAATTTTGCAGGCCCTACATTTAAGCTCACGGGAGCTAATATTTAGCGCGGCTTGGGATGGGGTGTGGGCTTATCAACTGGAATTTCAGGCTTCTCCGATCACGGCTTTCAAGCAAATCGATGGGAGTTGGGTTTGGAGCAGCTTCCTGCAACTCAACTCAATACAATTCCTCTCACAATCCATCAAGATGTCTATTATTGAGCTTGGGGAGTCTATCCCAGCTCTCACACCTCATGTAAGTTCCGAGTCTGATATATCGGCTCTAAGTTCTATTCAGCATGCTTTCGAAGGTTTTTTTTCCCGTGAGTCAATGCTGACTTGTACAGGCTTCGAGTGTGTCCCTTCCAAAATGGATTGACAACATTGGCTACGAGGAAGGCCAGGAGAGAGTGCTAAGTAAGATGACCACTGGTTATCCACGGTAAGTTACACAATATTGCCCAATCTGCTGTGCCACGCTGACCATGGTCTCGTGACCAAGGTTCTTCATACACAAGTTCATTGTGGCTTTCGCCGAAGATATTGTCAAAACCCTTGGCAAGCCGGGAGAGCAGGCAATGTTGTTTCCGTCTAATAGGACGGCTGGGAGATGCGCAAACTTCATATTATCAAAAGAACCATCAAGTTCTCCAGATCAGGTCCCTGTGATTGATCTGGTATGGGATAGGAGTCGAGCAACTTCTGAGATCCTCACTAAGGTCTCCCCGTCCATTTCGGCCGTTTTGTTCCCCAAAGAGTTATTCCCAATCGCAAAACAGTATTGGCAGCACTCAGGAGACGGAATCTCGAGTAGGAGAGCAGAGTTTTGCCACGGTCTCTTCCAAGAGGGAATTTTAGTCAACCAAAAAACTCTCCAGCCGATATCAAATGGTTACGGAAAATCTTGCAAAGGACCGAGGAGGTATCAGAGAGGATCGATCGACAAAACTTCCCCGAAAGCCCACAAGACCTCGCAAGACGGGATTGAGACTCACCAAACCCTGTCCACAAATGGCACCGCCGAGACCCACGAAAGGTCACAATTCCTTGAGGAACGATTTGGCCGCAATTTGGACGTCTCATTCGTTGAAAATGCCAAATCTGCAATTCGTCGGCGCATAACCGGATCTTTGACCGGCGAAATCGATTTGGCGACCGAACCAAGTGCAGAGATGACTTCCAACATGCGAGGAGTGGCCGACCTCTCAGAAGAAGACGTATATCTCTACCCATGCGGAATGAACTCGATATTTATGACTCATCAAATGATGATGAAGGCGAGAAGTCCCATGAAGAGCATATCTTTTGGCTTTCCTTATGTGGACACACTCAAAATTCTGGAAAAGTTTGGACCTGGATGTCTATTTTACGGAAACGGGTCATCAGAAGATTTGGATGATCTCGAAGGGAGGTTAAAGGCAGGAGAACGATTTCTAGCCCTATTTTGCGAGTTTCCCGCAAATCCAATGTTGAAATGCCCTGATCTCAAACGTATTCGGCAATTGGCTGATACTTACGACTTTGGCGTCGTTGTCGACGAGACGATTGGAAATTTCATCAACGTTCACGTTCTTGCTTATGCCGATGTGGTTGTTAGCAGTCTTACCAAGATCTTCTCCGGAGAGTGCAATGTCATGGGAGGAAGCGCAATATTCAATCCCCGTGGACGGTACTACCAGGCCCTAAAAAAGGTAGCAGAAGAAGAGTACGAGGACAATTATTGGGCGGAAGATGTTATCTTCATGGAACGTAACAGCAGGCATTTTGTCACCAGGATCGAGCAGATCAATGACAACGCGGAGGCTATTTGCGACATTCTTCGAGCAAGTCCTATCGTGACGAAAGTGTACTATCCCAAGTACAACGAGTCAAGGAAGTTCTACGATGACTGCAGGACACCGAATGGTGGATATGGTGGCCTGCTCTCATTCACCTTCCAGAATACTGCTCAAGCTATCGCGTTCTATGACCGGATAGAAACGGCGAAGGGACCAAGTCTCGGGACAAATTTCACCTTGGCTTCTCCGTACGTTATTTTAGCCCATTTCCTGGAGCTACATTGGGCGGCACAGTTTGGTGTTCCAGCCGACCTGATCCGTATTAGTGTTGGTCTTGAGGATGCGGAGGATCTCAAGCAACGGTTCGCGGTTGCGTTAAAAGCAGCTGAGGAGGCTAGCTCTTGAACTGAGGGCTATTTATTTGGTCTAGATTCGAAAATTCGCTGGGATGGATTGGAAAACCCCAAAAGGTACATGCAGATATGATTCAACATAAGAGAAATAAATGAAACCTATTCAATGGTGCCCTTATCTTTGATCCTACTCTGAAATAGCGATTCCCTAAAACACGCGAATCTGAGTACGAAGATACCTGTAAATACTTGAAAAGGAGGTGTTTTCGGTCGACTTTGCCCCCGACACGGTAAGGCCCTGTTTGGCAACAGAAACCCTTCAGATTATTTAACGAGATTATTTTTGTCGATAATCTGGATTAGTTTTTGCATGGCAGATTATCGCAACAATCGCTACACAGATTATCGTCTAGGTTGCCGCAGCTGAACAGGGCTTTTAAATTTCCTGGCGTGTCGCGTTAGGTCATCACCTCTCACGCGTAGGCACCAATTACAACTGCGACCACGCGTCTGCGAACCTTCCTGTCCTACAACAGCCATTTCTACAACCGCCATCTAAGTAGGAGTCTCTAAAAGTGAAGATGGCGCCAATGAAGCGAGCCAGAATCGATGACGACGAGGAAGTCGTCGCAGTTGAGAGCGCGAGCTCCAACCTGCGATTAAGTGCTGTAAGTACTCTGATTCAACTCCGCCCGTTCTGCCGCCATCATCTTGCTTTTACTGATAATTATACGCAGCAACACAAGAAGGCGCGACTTTCGGTCAATCAAAGTGCTTCGAAATCGCGAAATGCACGGGAAAGAAGCCCTTCGACTTCCTCAAGCGACGATGACGAAGTACCACAAGCCGAACCAGATGAGGACACTGCGTCGGGTCCATCTGCTACTCAGTATGACATCTTGAGGGACAATGATTTCAAGCATCTGCAGACCGCGGAGGAGGACGACAATCGTGTTCGCCGAGTGTTTGGTAGAAGACGAGGCCGAATCGGTCAAAACGTTGCATCCGACAACGCCGTCATCGAAGAGGTCACTTGCGTCAATTTTATGTGTCACACAAGGCTCCATGTCCAGCTCAGCCCTCTGATTAATTTCGTTGTTGGCATGAACGGAAGTGGGAAGAGCGCCGTGTTGACAGCGATTACATTATGCTTGGGAGGCAAGGCCAGCGCGACGAACCGAGGAACTAGCCTAAAGAATTTGATTAGAGGAGATGAGGAGCAAGCAATATTGACCGTCAGGTTGAAAAATGAAGGCTCTGACGCATACCAGCCCGATCTGTACGGAGATTCGATCATTGTCGAGCGACAATTCTCAAGGTCTGGCAGCAGTGGATACAAGTTGAAGAATGCTATGGGTCGAACAGTATCAACCAAGAAGGGTGATGTTGACGACATTATCGAATACTTCAACCTACAAGTCGACAATCCCATGAACGTCCTCACCCAGGATGCCGCAAAGTCATTTATTCAAAATTCGACACCTTCTACAAAGTACAAATTCTTCGTCGAGGGCGTTCAACTTCAGCAGCTGGACAACGATTACAGACTGGTGTCGGACACTTGCGATGCGATTGAGTCCAAGCTTGATGAGGCGAAAGAAGGCATCAAAGGACTTAAACGTAAATACGACGCAGCAACAGCAAAGGCAGAGGTAATCCACCAGCATCAGGGCATGAAAGAAACTGGTCGCAAATTGCGCGAGCAGCTAGCTTGGATACAGGTCGAAGAGCAAGAAGCGAAACTTGCTCGACGGGAGGATAGGATTACGGCAGCCCGGGAGAGTATCACGCAAGCAGAGAGCATGGCAGAACTTAAGGCCCAGGCGTTTCAACAAGTCGATACAGCAATGCAGAACGCTCAAGCATCTGTTCAGCAGTTGGAAGATGAGCTTGTTCCTTTGACGGAGGAGGAGAAGGCTGCAAAAGAGGCGTACGACGAAGCCTCCAAGAAGGTCCAAGAAGCTCATACCGAACAGCGCCAAATCAAGCAAAATATCCTTGCAGCCCAGAAAACAGTAGCAGACTATACCAAATCAATCGACGAGGAAAACAAGCGAATAGAAGACGCCAATGGTGGCGCTCATTCAAGGAAGCTGGCCGCAATCGAAGACGCTAAACAAGCTGCCACCCGAGCCAAGGAGACTCTGAAGGCATGTGAAGAAGAAGGACCTCAACTCGCAGAAAGACTCCGAAGTGCCCAAGATGAGTTGAAGAGAGCCGAAGGTCCCCTCGAAGCGAAACGACAAGAAATTAGGGATTGCGGAGGTCGATTGCAGGACTTAAGGGCCAACCGAACAAATGTCATGGACGGTTACGATAAAAATATGCCTCGTTTGTTGCAGTCAATCCGCAGTGACGGGGGATTTCGTGAACAGCCTGTCGGTCCAATGGGATTACACATCAAGCTTCGGAAGCCTATGTGGTCCAGCCTGATTGAAGCAGTGCTTGGAAGGAATTTGAATGCTTTCGTCGTGACCAGCAAGGCCGACCAGATGAGATTATCATCGATCCTTCGGCGGTTCGGTATGGAGAAATTCTGTCCAGTTCTCATAGGCAACCACCACCCAATCGATACGACTGGACATGAGCCTGACACCCAGTATGAGACGATTCTCAGAGTACTGGAAATTGACAACGATCTCGTACGACGCCAATTAATCATCCACAACAGCATTGAGCAGTGCCTCTTGATCCGTAAACGAACCGATGCGTATAGGACAATGTACGAAGGTCCCAAACCGAAGAACACTAAGGTTGGGTTTTCTCTCCACGACTCCAGGAGAGACTTTGGTCACCGATTGGGATACAGTGGGCCTAACAATGACGAAGATGTTGGCCCAGTCGAGTATTCCCGCAGAAAACCCCGCATGCAGACTGATGCCGAGAGTCAAATTAGTCTTCTGGCGGAGACTTTGAGCCAACTCGAACGCGAGAAGACCGACCTTGAAAGCCGTGTCAATCAGCTTCGGCTAGCAATGAAAAGGTGCGAAACCGCTGTCAATACACAGAAACGCAATCTCCCCCATCTGAAAGCCTTACACCAGAAAGCGGAGGATCGGGTTGAGATGCTTGAGAGTGATCTTGACCGAGACAATGTTGAGGATGGTCGACTTGATGCGCTCAAGGGATATTTGGCCGAGGCAGAGAACGAGGTCGAGATGTATAAGGAAACCTACAAAGAGTACGTCACCGAGAAGGACAAACTCAATGTCATCTCTGCAACAAAGAAGCGTGAGCTTGACGCCGTTAAACAACGCTTGGCCGACCACGATTTTCAAGTCAGCAAGGCAAAGGTGAAGTTGAGAAACAAGACGTCAGCTCGCTCCATGGTGCTCAGCGAGAAGAATGCTATAATCGAGCTTATTGAACAACGTCAGCGGGAGCTGGTTGGGTTTGAACAGGAGCGGGACGCGCAGGCTAAAGTCGTAGAGACCTACATCACAGATGCCACTAGCGTATGCCAAAGAGTCCCCGTCCCCGAAGGGGCAACGAGATCTCACCTCGAAGCACAGTTGACTAAGATCCAACAACAAATCAGAACTTACAATAGGAGGATTGGCGGCACTGATGAAGAGATCATGGCGGCGCAGGAGGAGGCCCTGAGACAGTACCAAACGGCCACCGCCCACTACGACGATTTGAAGGACTTGCTTCGTCTGCTCAAGCTATCGTTCTTCAAACGAATGGAACAGTACTGGCAATTCCAACGATGGATCTCTGCTAGGTCTCGCATAGCCTTCCAGTACCTCCTCAGCGAACGGGCTTTCCGCGGACACCTTCGAATCGATCACGAGAACAAGACGCTTGATGTTCACGTTGAGCCTGATGAAACGACTAAGAGCAGCAAAGGTCGAAAAACCAAGACACTTTCTGGTGGAGAGAAGTCCTTCTCCTCGATCTGCTTGCTTTTAGCTATTTGGGAGGCCATGGGGGCACCGTTGCGTTGTCTCGACGAATACGACGTCTTTATGGACGACGTTAATCGAGACGTCAGCACGAAAATGATTGTGAGTTCCTTCTCTGGCGTCTCAAAGAGCCAGTACTAATAGAAACTAGATCAGTGCTGCTCGTAAATCCACGGGCCGACAATACATTATGATCACTCCAAAGGCTCTAGGATCTGGTGCCGCCGATGCAGAAGATGTGAAAATCCACAAGTGAGTCAAGCAAGACCCAATAGCTGTTGTGCAGACTCGAGTTGCTAACCTGTTCATAGACTGGATGATCCGCGAGAGAAGCAGAGACGAATCGACGACATGATGCAGGCTGCTTAGATGGGCTAACGGGTACTGATGGCATTTTTCAGCTATCTGTACACAAAATGGGTGGTTTTGGTGCTTATTTGCTAGAACCAGGCGTTCTGGGCGCTTGAGCTCGGATTCTGATGCTTTGCTTTTGCTCTTTTACATTGAGGGCGGCGGCAATGCCTGACAAGAATCGTCCATGCAAATGGCAAATGTAGTTTTAAAATTCAGTTACTCTTTCTTAATCAATCAACAGCCATCAGATCCTCACAACTTGACCTCGTGACACACCCATCTCGCATGAACTGAGAGACCCTAAAGCCGGGTCGCCATTAAATCTCTCGTCAAATGTAATCATACACCCATTCTACCATCCATGATCCACCAACTAGATCCTAACGCCCTTACTCCTCAACACATTAACACCAGCGCTGGCCATGAATCCCGCCCACTGTCCAAAATTCCCCATCGCGCTCCCCACAACCTGGACATCCCTAAACCTCCTATCCAAAAACTCCCTCGTATCCCTAAAATCAGTCGACTTGTCCGTCGTCATGAACAGCTCCGTAGCCGCATAGATAGTGGAGAGGGAAGCTCGTTTGGTGTACCAGCTTGTATCGACAGAGACGTCGCCGGAGAGATACCAGATTTCGTCTGCGAGGGAGTGAAGTTCGGATAGAGAAGAGGGGATATTTGAGGGGAGGGCCATGAGTGCTAATGCCTATTGAACTCCATCGTGATCAGCAAAGTGCAATTTGGATATGGACTTGGATTCGGGATAGCGATTTGAGAAGGATAGACGAACCTCCTGCCACCGTCCAACAACCTCCCTCTGTCCCATCAGCCTTTCCCAGGTTAACGCCTCAACTTTTTGCCCCACACCCATCTCCTTCTTGCCCTCCTCAGGCTTCAACACGGCCTTAGACTTCTCCGCTAAACCCGTCCTTTGCGTATATAAATGCCACCACACCAAACTGAACGCACCCTTCGGAAACAGGTTGGTGGAAGCATCGATATAACCAGCATCTTTTGCGCCGAGGGAGAGAGTAGTGTGTGTGAAGCCGTGGGTTGGGATGTGTGGTGCTGCGGCGGAGAGGATGAGCGATTCGGTGGGCGTGAAGGGGCCGGGTGGTGGGGGGTGGTCGTGTGAATGATAGAGCCGGTGGGTTAGGGGTGCTTTAAGGGATGGTTTGCAGTTGGGGGAAGATTTTAGGGACCGAGCCACCCGTAAAGGGCGGAGTTTTGATGCCATTGTTGAGGTGCTGATAAAGTTCGAGATGATTGGATCGAGTGAAGTCACGATTTGAGCGAGACGAGGCTGCGCTAAGGGCGAGGCTGGACAGAAGAAAACCGATTCGGCTTGAGATGTCCGCTCTCTAGAAGAGGTTTATGGGATAACATCAGTTAGATCTCTCTGGATTCCAGCGACGCCTGAATAGGTTGATTTCTTGTGGTAAGATCTAGATCTAGATGGGCCAAGACGCGGCCATGGCCATGCCTGTTTCATCGAATATCAGAGACGTTTGGGCTAAACGGTATGACCAAAGACACGGGATGTATCCACAAGCAGGTTTACAGAGCTACATTTGATCAAGTCCATTCATAAACATCATCTAAGAATACAAGTTCTTCGCCCACATAATATACTTGTACCCAGAACGCTCCCGCGCCTACGCTATTTGCAAACAAAAAGTAGACCCCAAGAGGAAAAATTCGAAAGAAGCGATATCAATACACGTGAAAGCATCGTCAATCATTCGTATACCAAGATCCGGGCGCCAGTAAATGCTGAAGTGAGAAAATGAAAGTCTTAGTATTGACCGCGGATTTTGTTGTAGAGATCCGTATCGAGGAAATTGTAATTAGGATCCAGCTCGCAGAAGGGATGGCGAGAGAGAAGGGTATCTGCTGTGGGGCGTTCAGAAGGAATACTGAGATTGGTTAGCTTTTGGTGTTAATTAAAGGGGATAGGGATACAAACATGGTAAAACAGTCGGCCATGAAACCGATGGCGGCTGGACTGATGGCTTGATTGACATCATCGGGAACTGGTGGTGCTTCATTAAGACTGCCTAGCTTGTAGATGGCTCCGACAGTCTCCTCCTTACTCCAAGGTCGCCTGCCTGCGAACATCTCGAGGACCACACACCCGAGAGACCAGATATCGACCTTCGCCGAGTAGCCTTGACCCTGGGAACGTACGACTTCAGGCGCCATCCAGAAGACAGATCCTTGCATGTTGTTTGTCGCATCGTTGCCATAGATGTTGTCGGTCTTCTTCGAAATACCAAAATCAGAGATCTTGCAAGTGCCATCGAGATCCAACAAGATATTGTCAGCCTTTAGATCTCGATGTAGAATGCCTTCTCTATGAAGATACGCGAGGCCCTGAAGAGTTTGGCGGGTTAAAGAGCTCACGACGGTCTCTTCAAATTTTCCGTGCTTTCGCAGACAGCTTCCTACACTGCCACCAGAAATGTACTCCAAGAAGATACTGATTGACGTTTCCTTTCGCTCGCAACCGAGATATTGCACAATATTGACATGGTCAAGATGCTGCATGGTATCGATTTCGATATCAAGTGCGGCTACCATCTCACGCATCTTATCTTTGTCATTGCCAGCAGCCTTCGCGCTTACTTCGACTTGCTTGACGGCCAAGAACTCTCCAGTAGTGGCATTCATTCCCAAGTAGACACGTCCGTATGTACCCTTGCCAATCAATTGACCCTTGAACCATCGGAACGTGGCCTGACGCTTTGGTATCGTGTCTTGCGGGATATGAGGTAGAATCATGCTGCCTCGCTGAGGTTTGATTTGCACGATGTTGGCACCGAACATCTTCGTGCTCTTGCGGCGAAGAATTGTGCTCGAAGCTCCGCCTTGCTGAACTGGCGCAGTGAATCGCTTGTTTGCTTCGTGAGCACCTCTTGCCACTTCACGAATGGACTTCATCCGCCCCAAGCCACCAGATCGTCGGACGTTCCTTTGAGCAACGCTTTGCACCGAGCCTGGTCTCTCCAATGCTTTCAACGTAGACTCGTCTGACCCTAAAGTATCGCCGTCATTGTATTGAGTGCTCACGCGAGCAGCAGGTATCATTGCCGGTCCACCAATGCTCATACCTGTCTGAGCAGCTGCGAGTTGTTCCAGAGTATCCTGCTCTGCAATTGGTGACACATCACCAGCTCCTGCAGCCTCCTCCAAGACTGGCTCATCGAGGTCGAGGTTAGGGAAGTAATCGTCGAGATGATTGACAAGTGCATCAACGGGGGGACGATTTGCCCACACATCTTCTCTTGCGAATGATTCCCGACGGAGTAATTTGGCACTCATGTCCTCAGACGACTCTGCAGACCATCCACCTTCAGAGAGGGAATTGGCAGAACCAGGATTTCGCCGCTGGGGCCGCCTCGTGCCACTCCCAGAACTATCATCATCAAACGCCGGAGTTCTCGCAGTATTGGATGTCGATGAGTTCTGCGGTGATTGGAATGAAACAGAGAGGCCTTTCTTAGATCTTGAAGTTCTGATAGTCAGGCTCGGTCTCTTGCTCATACCTTCAGCATTCTCGGCATTGTGATCCGTTGAAGGGTCTCTTCGAATACTTGGCTTTTTTGTCGGTTTGCGGGATGCTATGGGAACTGCGAAGAGACCATCATCCGAATCGTCATCGGAGTCAACTTGTTGTGTTTGAGGAGTGGGGGCGTTTTCGAAGACCACATTCGTCTCTGTGAAGTCGAGATTGGGTCCGTAGGATTTGCGATTTCCTGGCATGTTCATGCCAGCGGCAGCGTGGGCACTGTTTGGGCTGAGCTCACCAGGAGAGGGGATCCTTCGGGCATCTTCTTCGCGTAGCTTCCCAATCTTCAGACTTTCTGGGATATTCAGCTTCAACGGGGTATCTCGACCAAAGTCTGCGCCGCCATCGCCATCATCAGGAGGGGAGTAATCTGGCACTATGAAAGACGTATCTCCTTTACCCCACGTCACACTACCAGGAGTACCACTTGCTGATCTAGGGCTGCTTCTGTCAGAGCCAGTACCTCCAAAATCCACTGTTGACATTGCACTTCTCCCTCTTTCTTGCTCCACACCGCTGTTCGGTGGCGATCTCTTGTTTGGCGATGAATTAGGGGATTCACTTTGGCTTGGATGACCCACCCCACCTAACCGGTTACCCATACCAACGAGTGCTGCACCAATTCCACCACTGGCTTGTGGAGAGGCAGGTACTGGTTTACGCTTTCCACGCTCAGACATCTCTTGTGACAATGGGTCCCCACCAGCCAGGCGTCTTACCTCACTGTCTATGCTAGTGAGAGATAGACGAGCTTGATGACCGGTCTTCTTGCTCAGAGAATTGGCTTTGATGAGAGTCGCAGAGTCAGCAGGTGGTGGAGGCGGCTTTCTTTGAGGCAAGAGACTATCCAGCTGTTTCTTGTCCTCAAAGGGGGAATTTCGAGGCTGATCAAAATCAACATTCCGCCCAACAATGCCAACGGATCCATCGATAGTGGGTGTCTCCTTGCTTGCCTTCTTCTTGGCCAAGTACGCTTTTTGCCTCCGTTCCATTTCAGCTTTGTGCTCGCTCGCAGCTAGCTCCATGAAAGCTTGTCTCTCTGATTCCGGCAGCTGGCTTTCGCCGCTATCTTGGGATGATCTAAACTGCATCAATCGGTCTCGAAGGGCATCAGATGGAGTATCGGGCATGTTAGGGGCATCTCGCGATACAGGCGGAACGCCTGCCTTTATTGTATTTTGACGAGAACTAGGTGGTGATGAGCTTGACCTCCTTCTTGTTCCGTTGAGTCGAGCATAAGCCTCCTCATCAAGTGGTGCTGTGGGAGGTAAGCCTGGTGATAATCCAAGCCTGTTGCCAAAATTTGTTCCAAGACTAGCGGATTGCGATACAGGTAAGGAGGTTGCTGAATTGGTAGGGGCTCGAATGTAGAACTTCAGAGTTCCAGAAGGGTCTGCTTTCGTTCGCTTGTGAAGTAGCAATTTTTGATCGTCCAATGCCTCCTCATGGTCAACCCTTCCAAGATCAGTAACATAGATCTGCGCAAAATCGATATCTTGAATCCCTAAATTTAAACAAATGGAAGTTCTAAGTTCGGCAGCCGAGTCGATGTCTGTAACATCACACATGCGGTAATTCCAGCCATCCAGAGTAGCAAGAATGAAGGTCTTGCCTGGACTGTTACGCATTCCGCGGTACCCTGGGGTGTGTGCGAATCGATCGTATTCAGATGCCGAGAATGTGGAAGACGGCCTGTCTAATGAAGTCTCGCTAGAATTGCTGATTTTTCCATTACCCAGGAACGGCCCCGGCTTGAAGCTAAGGGAAGGACTGGTTGGAGATTCAAGATTTGGCTCTTCTGGTGATAGCGCAGTTCCATCCTCTTTCCTCTTCTTTCTGAAATGCTTGAGGAATCCCTTTGCCTCCTTCGCAGAACTGGGCTGATCTGAACTAGCCGATCGTTCTCCAGGATCCAACGGAGACGGTCGGCTACCATCTACGCCGTGACGACGACTTTCTTGGACGCGAACAAGGTTGGCTTCACCAACAGCACCTCCCATACCGTTACGTAAGATCTGACTCGCACCAGGAGGTACTCCAGAGCCGTATATTGCAGTACTGGATGATATGGAGTCTGTACTGTTAGTGGAACGATGGCCGAATTTCACACTATTCGGTGAGGCCAAGTGATTCCCATTTGTTCCAGCTTGCAGTGACGCAAAGCCGGCGCCTGGACTTTCGGGCTTGGGACTGCCATCTACTCGAAGAGCCGGTGGTCTGAAAGGGCCTTCACCAATGTCGCTGCTGGCGCTTGGACTGTGGCGACGACTATTATCACCACCATCGATATTTCTAAGCACATTCCGATACCCGTTGCGATTCTGGGAACTGACTGTCGACTCAGATTCCAAAATAGGCATAGTTGTGCTTCGACCAGAAAATCTCCTCGTGCCAAAACCTGAACCAGGTCCCTTGAACATCTGCTTTCCTGGACTGTCATCTTCGCCATTAGCTGTGCTTGGCGTCGAGACATGGACTTCCCGGCCGAGATTTGGAGAGCCTTCCATGGTTCCTTCAGTGCCAGCGCTAGGAACATTTGCCGTAGAAGACTCTCGACGAATATGAGACGACGATTTAGTCATGTCTGTTGGCCTTCCAGTCACGATTCCTCTTATTAAACGGCGCATCCTTTTGCCTTCTTCTCGTTCTCTAGCCTGATCCCAACCAGTACCACTGCTGGAGCATTCTTTTGCTAGACGAGGATAGACTTGTTGGTGCATCATGCCAAAATTGCCTCGTCCACCGTGGCCGCTACCCAATTCGAGAAAGACAGAGCCATAGATATTGAGAGCTCTAAATGTCTCCTGCCAATCACTGGAAAATTGATTACTAGCCAGCCACAGTAGAACGCGATCCATAGGCCACTGGTTCCCTGCGTCACTAGGAGAAATGGGAGTATTGGAATTACTGCTCGCCGTGTGCTGATGATTGTTGCTGGGAGTGGCATTGACGCCTCGATTAGGTGGCTGAGTGTTGAAGAGGGTTGCTGTTGGCGGGCCTGGCGAATTGTACTCTGGCAACTGAATGTTGTTAAAGCGAGTGATTGGGGTTTGTGATTGAAAACGATCCGAATAGAAGCTACCAAGATCTTCCAAAGGCGTAGTGAGACCAGTATCTTGAGTGTTTCTCGTAGACCTGGAACTGTCTGATACCGCAGAGAATTCAGCACTGTCGCCCCTGTTGAAGCTTGGTTCTTGTCTCCCAAACCCCGGGATTCCAACACCAGGTCCAAAAGAATCACCATGCGGTATATATGTTGCTGACATTTGGTGCTCACTGGCAGGCGGTGGAGGTATAGCCAGAGGTGGCGGCTGGTGGTTCATATATGTTCCGCCAGGATTGTAGGCCTGGTGTTGACTATTCGCAGGTGGATTCGGGGGTGGGAGAGGAAAACCTCTTGCATCATATGATCGACCCCAACTACCCTGCCAATTTGATTGTATACTTCCTGGCGGCGGCCCTGGTGGAGGTGGTATCATTATGCCAGAGTGCTGGAGGGGTTGGTTTACGACATTTCGAGGGGGAGGGGGAGGTATTGACATCATGAGCGGCTGGGCGGGAGGAGACATGGGCGGTGGAGGTGGGACATACGTCCCACCTCCTGCTTGGGGGAGTCTTTGACTTGGTTGGTACATTGGTGGTGCTCCTGTGCGAGTGGCGGGCCGATAAGAGGGATTTGGTGGAGTGTATGTAGGAGCAGGTACCGGATCTGAAACTGCCGACCTTGCTCTGGGCCTTGAAGGAGAGCTCGTGGCAGAGAGGGTGGGGTACGGAGAGCCAGTCCCATATATAGGTATTAACAGACCCGAGGAGCTGCTGAGGTTGTATTGGGGGACGTCGTCGAGCAGGACGCCGTCTGTCGCAGCAATATCCGTAGTCGTCTGATGATATCTGGGCGAGGCAGTGGGCCCTCTATGTGCATCGGAATTGTTTGATCGGGCTGAAGAAGATCTTGGGCGCGAACTGGTCATCGTAATCCGCGCATCTTCGTGCAGACTTGAACGAATCGAAGTCTTTGAGCAATGCTCCTTGGCTCACACGCCCTGCCTCGGAACGAGTGTAGATAGTGGGCAGCAGCGGTCGCCTGTTGTCGCAAGCCAAATCGTGTCGAGTCCGGCAGATAGGTGTTGACTTTCGACCTGACTTGAGTCGGAATCGATCTCGAGGAAGGAGTTAGAGTTGGTGGGTTGTGGATGAATTGGTGCAGCGTTTGTTTTGTCTCGCGAGTTTTCTATTCGTACAATCGAACAGGGCTGCCTTCGCGATCTCGTATTGGAGGGTAGCTGAGCCAGCACTCGATCAAGCCACACCTTTAGACGCGGCGCTCCTTTGTTTTCGTGTGTTTCATCGGATTGGCTACCGAGCCGGTGTCGTAAGCCAATCGTGCCGAGGAGTTGGTATTTGATAAACGCTTGAGGTCGTTTACTAGACGCAGTCACCGCCACATGTTTTGAAGTCACCGCCTCCAAATGCAGGAGACAGTTTCTCTCTAGCTGCCGGATGTATGGGTGATCGTGGTGCGCCAAGGACTCTCACGGTACTGTAATTGTACCCTCGAGAGAGGAATTGTCCCCCAAATATTGCGGGATTTTTTCACGTTATGAGCGTCTCACACGTCAGCGGCCGCTGAGGTTGTTGATCCTACTAGCTCCCTTTTCTTTCTGGGCCTTCCCCTGATTCCAAATTGTGTTGCCTGTAGCAACTCAAATCTGACTTCCAAATCTATTTATTGGAAGAAAATCCTTGCCTAGCCTTACCTTCAATGATGTTCAAGAAAAGAGCTTCATGACAAATTTATCCGGCAAAATAGATCGCGATGTGTATCTATTATTTTCATGTGGAGTTCTATAGAAATCAAGCGTGTGGCTCGCCTTTTTGTCTCATGTTTTCAGCCCCATGCATTTACATCTCCATACCCGCATCTGCATTCGAGTCACCTTAAGTCGAGTTGAATCGTCTCGAGGTACAGTATTTCCAAATACACGAGAAGTCCCTGCATCCAAACGTTACAGTCAAAAAGATGCGGAAAGACGGTCCTGGAGTGGCGTGTTTTTTTGCGCAAGCTCATCGTCATAGACATATGTGATAGTGGGCTGACCTCAACAAGGCTAGCTCGGAGTGTACGGACAGCTTCTCCAAAAACTATAACATCATTGAGGGGTCCTCGGTTCTTCAATTTCCCTTGTCTGTTCATTTGCTACTACGGAAGAGAAAGAAACTTCAAATCAATTCATTCTCCACTTAAAGAAGTATATCAAGATGACTGACATCAGAACTTCTGCTCTCAAGTCCCCGATTGACGTTGCAGAGTACCTCTTCACAAGACTTCACCAAATTGGCGTACGCTCAATTCATGGTGTGCCGGGAGATTATAACCTGGTTGCCCTCGACTACGTCGACAAAGCTGGCCTAAGATGGGTTGGCAATGTCAATGAGCTGAATGCTGGTAAGTACACTCTGAGAGGAAAGCCATGGCTAGCTAACCCAGCCCCACAGGGTACGCAGCAGATGGTTATGCCCGAGTCAAGGGCATGGCAGCAATTGTCACGACCTTCGGAGTTGGAGAGCTTTCTGCAATCAATGCCATTGCAGGCGCATACTCAGAACACGTTCCCGTCGTCCATATCGTTGGAACGCCCTCCACCATATCACAACGAGACGGCATGCTCCTACATCACACATTGGGAAATGGGAACTTCAATGTCTTCACAGACATGAGCAAGGAGATCTCAGTTACCACGGCCAAGCTCAATGATCCCAACGAGGTTGCTGCACAAATTGACGACGCTCTACAACAATGTTGGATTCAAAGTCGACCTGTATACATCACCCTACCCACCGATATTGTCCAAAAGAAGATCGAGGGCGAGAGGCTGAAGGCTCCTATAGATCTCAGGTTCCCAGCAAACGATCCAGATAAGGAGGATTACGTTGTTGATGTTGTCTTGAAGTATCTCCATGCGGCGAAGAACCCGATCATCCTTGTCGATGCCTGTGCAATTAGACACAAAGTCATACCGGAAGTCCATGATCTGATTGAGAAGACTCAATTGCCTGTTTTCGTGGCTCCAATGGGCAAGGGGGCTGTCAATGAGACGCATCCTAATTATGGTGGAGTTTACGCTGGTGATGGTAGTCAGCCTGAAGTCAAGGAGCGAGTTGAGGCTTCAGATCTCATTCTTACTATCGGTGCGATCAAGGTGAGCTCAATTCATGTTACAAACTTCTGTGAAAGTGCTGACAAGCATCCAGAGTGACTTCAACACAGCCGGATTCTCCTACAAAACCTCTCAGCTCAACACAATCGATTTCCACAGCACGCACATTGCTGTCCGATACTCGCAATATCCAGGCGTACACATGCGAGGCGTTCTCCGTAAAGTCATTGAACAGGTAGACCTAAGCAAGCTCTCCGCAGTGCCAGGACCGAAAATGCATAACAAGGTCAAAGAGAACGAAGATAAATCAGACACCATCACCCAAGCATGGTTCTGGCCCCGAGTTGGAGAATTCTTAAAGGAAAACGATGTTATAATCACCGAGACCGGAACTTCGAATTTCGGAATCTGGGAGACGAAATTTCCGAAGGGCGTTACAGCCATCAGCCAGGTTTTGTGGGGTAGTATTGGTTACTCTGTTGGCGCGTGCCAGGGAGCTGCACTTGCGACACGTGATGCTGGACAACAGCGGAGAACCGTCCTTTTCGTGGGAGACGGATCTTTCCAGCTTACCACGCAAGAACTCAGCACAATCATCCGACTGGGACTGAAACCCATCATGTAAGCCTCATCTTTCCCCTCTACCCAGTACAAAATCCATTAACATCCACAGCTTCGTAATCTGCAACGACGGCTTCACAATCGAGCGCTTCATCCACGGAATGGACGCAGCATACAACGACATCCAACCCTGGCACTTCAAAGACCTCGTCAAAGTCTTCGGCGCAAAGGAAGGTCAGTCAAAGACCTTCCAAATCAAGACGAAAGCCCAAGTCCATGAACTTTTCGAGGACAAGCAATTCAACGCTGCCGATTACCTCCAATTTGTGGAGCTATATATTCCGAAAGAGGATGCGCCTAGAGCATTGAAGTTGACTGCGGAGGCGAGCGCGAAGACAAATGCTAAGCAGTAGAGAACGTCTTGGCTTGGAATTTTGCATGGATGAAGGGAGAATAAGGGTCGGCGAAATGGTAGATGGGTAAATGGAATCAATAAGCTTAATTTTTTTTGAGACCTTTGGGTACAGCCTTGCATTGTGTTCTTGCTTTCTGTCGTGTGAACATGAGGTGTTGGTGGTACTATTAAGTTTCGTTGCACGTCTGCAAATTAAGGTTTTGAGTCTAAGAGCTGTGCCATGCAGTTCAGCACATGGACGAGACTACTGCGTGAATTTCGTTGCACATCTGAACACTAAACGCCTCCGCAAGTGTTCCCTTCAGCAGCGACCTTGAGTTTCGTTGCACATCTCAGATTCAGGTGACTTGACCTTTGCCTGGTCGCACGCTAGTGCCTCCATCCATACGGCAAGGCAAATGACAGCCTCTGACTTTAGGTTTTTGTTGTATATATGAGTTTCTAATGAATCTCTCGTCATGCCGAGGAGGTGCCAATCACGGCCACTCCTACGATGGAGGATAGGAGTATGTCTTTTGGTTGAATCTTGGAATTGTGACAAGGTGGCGAGTCGTTGGAAAACAGCAACCAATCAACGCCACTTCCTTCAAGAGTCTTCTCGCCCTTCTCCCACGGCCCCTAGCGTGTTGTCAAGGTTGATTTTCGCTCTTGAGTTGGCGGTGGAAGAGAAGAAGAACACCCGGGAGGTCGGGGGGGAGGATAGGATGTTTGGTCAGTTTATATCCTTTCTCCGCGGCGCAAGGGCGTCATGGTATGAGAAGACTTCTACGTTATATATTGCTCTGTAGTGCGTTAAGGGGTCTATTTGTTATTGTCATTGGGAGGTTTCTTCAAAATATCAAGAGCTACGTCCGTCTTGGCATCTGAAATCCTTTTCATGATTGCCAAAATTTGATTTCAAACCGATCGTAGTAACTGTGTCAAGCGTGGTCTTCGCTCTCTAGCGGATAGAGAATAGAGGAACGCTTGTCTCATCTTCATAATGCCCTCGGTGTCGAGACTGGTTTTTGCTCTTGAAATTTCCGAGAATGGGAAAGTGCCGATCTTGTACTTGGCTCCTGATACCTTGGATGTATATGTGAGAATCGAGAGGTGGAGACTGAGTTCGAAGGCCGGCCTTAGCGACAGCTCTTAAGTTTGAGGAGAATGGAGATGTTCCGTCTTGTACTTGATTTCTGATACCTTGATTGTACAGGTGGAGATCGAGAGGTGAAGACTGCAAGCATCCATCATTTGGGATATAAGGAGGGAGGCGGAGCGATGGGAACGAGGTGAGAATGCTCTTGGAGTGGCGTGATTGGCTATTGTTTTGACCATCTCTTAATCAGTCCATCTTGGTACAATTCTAGAATGCGAAGAAGAGAACTCTGTCTAATTCCCTATGATGTAGGTGGTCGTAATTCGTTCTTGGTGCTCAAGGCAGTCTCGCTAGACACTCAGACATCCAGTGAGACCTGGGCTCCACATGCTCTACTTGTCCCATTATCTGATGCACTGCCGAGAGGCTCATTAGTTTGAGTGAGCACACACTCCATATTTAAAGCTCGGGAACGGAGCTATGGAGCTCAACAAAGAGTTTTAGGAGAATCCAAAAGGCCCGTCGTTAGATGGGTGGGATAGCGTGCCAAATCTTCGACTCCGCCCTGGGACGTGTATCTCTCCTATCCCTGGACAGCTGGTATGTAAATCATATATTTGGTACTAGGGCTGACAGTGTGCTCAGGATGTTAGTAGACACAACAGCAACGTTGTCATGTCGACAAGGAAAAAGGCATCGACAACAACAAAGTTCCAGGGTATGGTCAAGTTCATGTAGTCATCTCCAGAGATGCTCTATCTACTTGATTATAAAGATATATTTTAACACGGAGGGCATGGTCAAAATGAATGCAGATTCGGAGACGGAGGGATTGATGAATTGCATTTCGGTTTCCAGCAAGCAAGTCATCTAGCTAGGATTAGAAGACTCATGCTAGTAGCCGTGAAAACGAACGCGGCGGTTCAAAACAGGAGATGGTACTAGGTTGCATGATCAGCTTCACATTTGCGACATTACTGAGATGAAAATAGCAGCTGGAGGACAGAGATGGAACCAAAGGATCAGTAGTCAAGAGCCAGGCAATTGCTTAGTTTGACAAACTTTCCAGTTCTTCACTGCAATCATGACTTAAAATATTTACCTTCTCTCATCCACCTCCTTTCATTGCAAACCCGCGCGAGTATGACATTCGACAACATATAAAACTAGAAGTGAATCTATAGATTGTAATCTTACAGTTCACCCCCTTGATCATGCCCTATAAAACGTACCCCTCTCCCCTCTCTCTAACCTTCCAACCAAGAATAGACACGCATTTGTCGACTAAATTGCTACGCTGCAAGCATGGTAAGTCCAAAAACCAATACACCACATAACTTGACTTCCTCAAAGTTTTAATTGATGAAAACGAGCTATGTTGTATTTTCCTTCTCTCCCTGCGTCAAATTCGCCATCAACAATGAAATTCATAACGATAACAAGAATGCCATCGACGATAAGAGAGACAATGACAACGACAGTGTTACCGACGACGAAACGAGAGAGATCTGCTTGATGTAGAGGAAGAGCATTTAGAGGGAGGTAGGGAGCGATTCGCTAGGTTGGAGCCTTGAGGTTGAACTTCCGGTCTTTGATGTCAGGATTGCACTCGTAATTTTGGGTACTGCTGGGAAGAACAGAATAGTAGAGAATCGGATGGTTCGCCACTTTATATAATTTTCAAGTGGTCATAACATCATCACCGCCTCTCATTGAACTCCTCCCACTGAACCCCCGCCCACTCCTCCACGTACCCGACACCCTCCTGCACCCCCTTGGCCTGACAATCCCTCTCACAAACCCCTACAACAATCGTCCCCCACTCCATCCCATCGATATCCATCTGCTCGCTCTCCAACTCCATAATCGCATGCGGCGTCAACTGCACCTCAAATACCCTCCCTGCGCCACAATTTGTGCATCTAGGCATCTTGTTCCCTGCTCCATTGCTCCTCGTAACCTTCTCGTTACCCTTCCCTTCACCTGAACCTGAACTGGTGAGTAATTTTCCTACAGCGTCATGTTTGGAATATAGCAGAGGTTGCCCTTTGAATTCATACCGAATGACTTGTTCGGGATTCTGCGCTAATCTGTCTGCGAACTTCTGGAATGTTTTGTCAATTGTGCTTTCATACACATCCTTATCTTCCTTTTGGCTCCCGCTTGAGCCAGAGGGCTCGTCGAGATCCATGGTTGTGGTAGGGATCGCAACATCTTCCACTTTGTCGAGGATCTCGTAGTCGGCGTCGACGAGATAGTAGAGGGGAAATGCGGGTGGGAGGGAGGACTCTTCTGGCCATGGCTCGGGAGGTAGTGGGGGCTCGGATTTTGTGGGTTCTGAGTTGAGGGAGAGTGCTGAAGCGAAGGTTTTGGGGAGGTCGGTTGTTGGTGATTGTGGTTGGGGTGGTTTGGCTGCGAATTCTGGGGTGGGTAGGCCTGCTGCAGCGAAATGGTTGCTGGGCGCTGAAGCCATGGACGTGGAGAAGGGATTCGAAGATCCAGAACCTAATCCGCTCATTGAGAAAGGATTTGCTGAGGAAGAACCAGACGAAGGTTTTGCGCCGAACAGAGTCTCCCCGATATTGACAGCAGGTTTTGCTGGCTGTGTCTCTGCTTTGGGATCTGTCTTCGCGTTTTTCTTCTTTTCTTTTGCGACTTCAGAGATCCTAACACCTCGCAATGCTCTCACGCTGCCTTCTTTGCGCCTACATGTCTTTCGCCGACATGATAGTACATATAATCGTCTCTCGTGTCCAGGGAAGAATTCTGGGAGGTCTCCGTTTAGTTGGAGGAGGAGGACCATTAGGTCGTTGCATACTTTGCATTTTGCGAGGGCGGCAGAAGGTGGGGTGGAGGGGTCGAGCCATTCCTAGATATGGATTGTCAGATCGCGGTTTAAAGAATGAGTTCAGGCTCAGGGGCAGTTTGCAAAGATAGGGGAATATTTTGGAGGGCCAGAACACACAGGTCTTCCTCCAAGATGGCTAACAGTGTCATCGGATGGTTCTTTTGATGCATAGCCAAGTAGAACGTTCGTCTCCGTGTAGTCGTTATCCTCGCCACCAGAGGAGTCGCTATCATATGGAGCCATCTTAAACAGATTCGTAAGAGACTTTACAGCTGAAGAAAGTCAACGCAGTTTGGGAAACGACGATAGCCTTCATCCGTCAAAAAGTCCGAATATTTTTTTTAGGCGAGCGGGGCAAGGCTGAAGAAATACAGCGGGCCAATGAGATCGCTCGCACATTTCTACGCAAGGCTACCCAGCATAATCTTACTTGAGCGCAAGCTGAGAGCCTACAAGCCCAGAAGGACTATAGATTACGAAGATGGAATACCGCATGATGTGCGTTGTTCGTTAGATTGTCAATGGCTCTTGTTAAAAGGTCTTTTAATTCATCACAGTACTGGAGTAGTAGGAAAGGAAAGGTGTTATATAGGTAACTTGTATTTGATGAAGTTGCCAGTCTCAAAATATCAATACCCTACCCAGTCTATAACAAGGAGTATCTCAAGTCTCACGTTCTCTGCTTCCAAGTTTAAAGAGCCAAACGAAAGTCTTCTGCTAAAGGTCTGAGCCAAAGATATCTCAACCCCGTTGTGTCCAACTTCTCCATTTATGGCCGGTTGGGTTTCAAATCGCTCGCTGAGTTCGACATAGGGCTTGGTATCGCAGAGAAGCTGGTAGTAGAGATAGTATTACTCAAAGCTATCGCTCCTTCAACAGAAAGACTGAGACACCGCTTGTTATCAATCGAGAATCCACTAAGACTCGTCTACAGCTCGCGCAACCATTTCTCAAACCTAAGCCTAAGAAAGGGGCTTCTGCTCCGCAACATAGCATACCCGCACACGCTTCTGCAGCCTCTATATATAGCCCACTTTGTGCTCCTAGAGTCCCCTTTTAACCCCCTTGTTTTCGGACGTAGGGCCGCAAATGTTGGAAAGGGCGGCTTGGCAATATGTGTTGGTCAAAAGGCCATTGCTTCGGCATTTCGTAATTTTATTAGGGCCTTATTGGAAGTTGTCGAAATGGTGGCGGATGGCTTGATTGTGAGGTTTCGTGGTGTTGAACTCTTGAAGCAGCTTGTTGTAATCTCTGTACAAAGACATGGCAAATTAGCAATCCCACTTGGCATTGAAGAAATCGGATTTTGGCTTACCATTACTTTTACGACATTGAGAATGCTGCTCGTAGTAAAGCTCTCTTTTGTCAGTGCACCACTAATGCCTGAGATGGCATCGATTTTGAACTTTGAAGCAGACGACTTGAGGAGGCTGTCTCATCCCTTTGAGGCAGATATTATTTTTTGAGGTCCTCGCTGCGATTAGTCTTCAGTTTGCACCTCTCCATGCTGCGCAGTTTGAGCATGGGGAGAGGCCTCTCTTGCCAGCTTCGCAAGCTTTCTCCTACCTATGGCAGCAGATTGTCCAATCAATGAATTGGGCATTGAATCGTTCAAACATGAAGAGTCATTGACCTGATACGCCTACCTATGTACTTCCACAACGATACTGGTTAATGACCTTAGTTTGTCGACTACCCCATTTAAAATATCTCCTTATCTTAGTGGTAAAGCGGATATAAGAGCTTCTACTTAGCCTTCCAAACCTCCCAACCGCTTTGCGGCTCGAATTATGTTTCTAGAAAGCCGAGGCAGCTCCCCGGATGATTGCCTTCTGGCGTGCGAGCTGCACAGTGAAAGTATTGCCTCGTATTTAAAGCTGGTCGTGAAACCTGGACTGGAGGCACCTCGGGAGCTAAGGAAGCTATATCTATGCCTTGAGCGAACGCCGCGATGTTGGATGCTTCCGATAGTGCAAAGCATTGGTTCGCAACACTTCCGTCGTATGCATGGTGATAAACCGGCAACTTGTAAATGCTTCATAAGGAAGGAGCTGTTCGAACCTCGGCAGGCCAGGAGAGTGGATCCGAGCCGTATTTCGGGACGAGATGAAAACTGGACCCAGCAGGAGTCTTATGTAGAGCGCCATGTCCTTGATTGACAAAGGTTGCAATACAAGACGGCTTAGAAGAAGTAACGTTGTTCGTTCAGGTTTCGTCGTCCAAGCTTTGGAGCTTTGACCAAGAGTCCGTCCGCCAACTCGCCAAGAAACCCAGACCCGCAGAGCCTCGAGGGGTACTTAAATACGCAGTTTCTATAAAAAAAGAATTTGAAGACTCCGAAACTCCTATAGTTAACTAAATATATGTCTGTGGGAACACGGCCCGCTCCTCTTGCAGCATGCAGTTAGGATCATGCTTGCAGAATAATTTGGTGTAAATTCGAGGAAATCAGAACTTTGCTGTTTGGATATCAAAAAGTCTCGAAATGCATATGTCGGCACGTGCATATGCACCTGGCTGCTTTGGGGGTTAGTAACTTTTCTAGAATGAGAGTCAGCTAGATTCTCTCGCAGCGGCTGCAGGGAAAGTATCTCTTGCATTGCATGATGGCCGCATGTAAAAGGCCGCTCGACAGAAGTTTCTTGGGACTGAACCTAGGATAGAAGGTTGCCTCCATGGAGAAAACTTTAGTAAAAGCAAACCCAAAAGGTCAGCTTATTGTCAAGGAAAAGAAAAACCTTAGAGCCTCTCCCCACATGTTGTGACTCTTGTAATTGATGTGCATGAATGCAGCACGCCACAGCCTGTACCGTCACGCCCGGATGATAAGGTAGCCCTCACCCTACCTGCAAATCATACTAGTAAACTGCACCTTCATTGGCGCTTAGAAGCTCCGAACCTTCGGCGATGATCCATCAAAGGAGGGGTCAGACCTGGATAGTTTTGTTATGGGAAAGAAGGCGGCTTTCTGTCATTTTCGTCGCAAACTGCGGTATATCCAAGATAATGCGTAAAACGGATAAGATAATGCTTCCTGTAGCACTCCGAAGAATTTTCTCAAACTTCTAAATCATCTACTTGAGCACTTTACTCTCCGTATGCGTAAGGCACACTCTTCAATTCCTGGATCATATTTGCAGTCCTGGTGCAGATCAACGGCCGTTTTGTCCTTCGAGGAGAGAACGACTATTGCTGTACTCTGACGTGGAGTTGGTGGGATAATAGTGAACAAGGCACAACCATTGGACGGCCATATGAATGAGGTGCATTGAATTGGAGGGGTGGCAACAATTAACGATCATTTTCTGGGCTTCTTCGGAGGAGCCAAGCCTTAACGGCTTCGCCCTGCAGAAGCGTTGGCGGACGGGAAGCTTTAAAGGGCTTTGTATGGATGCACGTTCTAGTAGTGATATTAGCTGTTGGTTTCAGAGAAGGGCTACGTGTAGAGAGCTTACCCAATTTTGAAGAAACGGGAACGAAGGGGGAGGTTCCCCCATGCCAGTCAGGGGTCTTGGGGAGCTGACCCTGTAACTCTTACTTCTTGGGATCATCATATGATATTGAGATCCACATCTCGTTTTCTTGATTGCTGAGGAAAGGTGTGGGTGAAATGTTGAAGGGTGTATGCAGCAGATTCAGCGGTACATTTCGGGGGAGAACGCTGTTGGGAAGGTGTCCGGCTAAAGTAAACGAAGCCGTGGAGGGCCCACAAAAACCCATCAGCGCTCCGGAATACGGTGGCCGAATTTGGGAAAACACGCATTCTTAGCTCCGTTTCTCTGCTTCTGAACATACGAAGCGCGCGAAAAAAGGTACCTCCTCTCCTGCACCCACACCAAAGGAGGAGGTTATCCCAACTCACACACCACCCGCGACACCTCTCAAATCGTGTCACCACATTAACCTCGTACTTCAGCCCCTGCTCATCCAGCTGTTTGGGTTCCCCTTTCTCTGGCTTCATTGGTGTTCGCCGCTTGAAGACGTGTCTCTGCGTACGTGACCTCGAGAAACCCCCCTCAGGCGCACGCGCGCCTTGCCTGTTCTTCCCCCGCAAGTAAAGGCAGCTTCGAGGCAAAGTCTCATTACCACTTTGTACTCCCCTTGCTAACCTCCAGTGCTTGGTTGATGCAGAACGCGCCTGCTGTGCCCATCATTCTGAGCTCAGCAGCTATCACACACGAAGTCCACAGCTACCCACAGCTACCCACGCTCCCACTGGCTATTTGCCGATTCTCCTACAATCCAACCCGCGACAGTCACGCTTGCCGGTCCTATTCGTCCTTCCGATCCTGGACAAGTCTTTTTCTGACTTGATTCGAATTTCGGTGCAGCTGGTTTTAGCATTTGCGTTGCAGCCTCCCTCCCTCTACGCAAGACCTTCACTGAACCATGGGTGAGTTACTTCTCTCCAAACCAATTCACTGCCACATTTCACCTCCATTGAGCAGCTCTTTTGCCCGTCCCCTTTTCTTTGTCTTTGCTCCACCTCAAACTTTCTACTTCTCAACACAACTTCCTTCAACACACCAACATCTCTTCTTGGATAGTACCTTTCTAACATTACCTCCCCCGCAGCGGACGACCAATACAGACCAGTGAGTAGATATCTCCTCCCCCTTTTCGATATTACTTTACTGCCGGGCGTACAGGCCGGCTGTTCTTTCGACAGCCAGCCCTACCCGCATCTGACACGAGGAGGCCCCCTCCCCTCTCGGAAGCTACTTCTAAACTAATGGCGCCAGCGCGCTCACACATTCCCTACCCCAACTAACGTCACCTTGATGGACTGGGACCCAAACCCTGAACATCCACACACCTTATTGAATACTTGTCCCTTTCACCTTCAACATCAAACATCTTGATGTCGATGATTGAAACAGAAACTTACGAATCGCAGCGGGGTTCTCGAAGCCCACGTCGACGCAGCCGCAGCCCAAATCGGTCCTCCCGTCGTCGATCCTATTCACCACGATCCCGTTCTCGCAGCCGCGATAATACTCGTCGAAATAGATCCCGTTCCCCAATGGCGACTGGTGGCGGTTCAGGTGGTTCAGCTTACGGCGGTGGTCGAACAGGCGGCTTTGAAGACCGGGCAGCGGCTCGAGAGACAATGCTATCCAACATTCGCGAACAATCACAACAAGACCGACGAGTCTACGTCGGCAATTTATCCTACGATGTTAAGTGGCATCACCTTAAAGATTTTATGAGAACTGGTTAGTCTTCGGGGTTGGAGTTGGATGGGATATGGGCTAACTGTGGTCTGATTTCTTTAGCTGGAGAGGTCCTCTTTGCTGATGTGTTGTTGCTTCCGAATGGAATGTCGAAGGTGGGCGCCTATACGTAGTTGGCTTTCTGAATCTTTTCTTTTTGGTCTTTGATGGAATGTTGGATTGACGGATGGGACGTTGTTCCGCTGGTTATGTAGGGATGCGGGTAAGTTATGAAGGAACCCTTTTTTATCAAGCTCAGTACTGACATGATCACAGCATTGTAGAATATGCCACAAGGGAGCAAGCTCAACAGGCCGTCAACACTCTCAGCAACCAAAACCTCATGGGTAGACTCGTCTACGTTCGAGAGGTACTTTTTCTCTAGAACCCTTCCATGCGGATATCACTAACATGTTTGCATCAGGATCGTGAGGCCGAACCCAGATTCACAGGTCCACCAGCAGGTGGTCGTGGTGGTTATGATGGTCCACCAGGACGCGGCGGATTCGGTGGCGGATTCGGAGGTGGCATGGCTGCCGGTGGTGGAGGCCGTCAAATTTATGTTTCCAACGTTTGTTACATCCCTCCTTACTCTTTTCGAACTTGTGTTGAGCATTTGTGTTGACTTCGACTGCTAGCTTCCCTACACTGTAGGATGGCAGGATCTGAAGGACCTGTTCCGTCAAGCTGGTGAGTTCTTGTCTTTGTAGCTAACATAAGAGATAGTTGAGTGATTAATATTTTCTGCTCTAGCTCGCAATGGTGCTGTCATTCGTGCTGATGTCCACATTGGACCCGATGGTCGCCCTAAGGGCTCTGGTATCGTCGCTTTCGAATCCCCTGATGATGCTCGTAACGCTATTCAACAATTCAACGGCTATGACTGGCAAGGTCGCCCGCTCGAGGTTCGTGAGGATCGTTTCGCTGGCTCTGGTCCGGGATTTGGTGGACGAGGTGGCTTTGGGGGTCGGGGTGGCTTCGGAGGTTTCGGTGGTCGTGGAGGCTTCGGAGGTCGCGGAGGATTTGGCGGTGGCTTTGGAGGTCGTGGAGGCTTTGGTGGCGGTTATGGAGGAGCCGCTGGTGCTGGTTTCGATGCTGGGGCTCCCGCTGCACCCCCCAACCCTTTCACCGACTATGCAACTGCTGGCACTGAGAGAAGCGAGACGATTTACGTTCGAAACGTGAGTATCTTCCTCCCTCGACTTGAAAGACCTTGTACTAACAGATATGAAAGCTCCCATGGTCAACCAGCAACGAGGATCTCATCGAGCTCTTCACCACCATTGGAAAGGTCGAACAGGCCGAAATTCAGTATGAGCCAAACGGTCGTTCCCGCGGAACTGGTGTTGTTCGATTCGATACTGCTGAGAATGCCGATACTGCCATTGAGAAATTCTCCGGATATCAATATGGCGGACGTCCTCTTGGCTTGACCTTCGTCAAATATCAGACTCCTGGCAGCGGCGGTGATGCCATGGAAACTGAGGCAACTAGTTTGACGCAGGATCAGATCATGTAGAGGGTGCCGTTCGGTATGTTTTTCGGGAGTTCTTCTCAGGTCTTACTTGGATTCATGAGTTCGACTCCCGACTTCTTCCCCACAAGTTTTTATTTCTGGAGATTGGTACTCATGGATCCGGCTTACCTCCATTAGTTCTACCATATTGAGCAATTACTGACCAGTGGTTTTCACAGGTTCGTCAGATGCCAACTTGGTGTCTAAGTGATAGATCGACCTCCTCGTGTTACACTACTCCTCTTCTGCATTTTCTGGCATGGTTTTCTCGCACTGGTTGTTTATTCGAAATGGACGACTCACATTCACAAATCCTAGCAAAATTGTCGTGGCGCA